>JADLZK010012388.1:0-50532 GCA_015847255.1 Hyparrhenia diplandra | reverse complement strand
GTGCAACTACAATCAGAAGACATGTGAGAAATCGGCAACAAATGAATGCGGAGGATGAGGATCCTGCACCTCTGGCGATGAATGCCATCCTGGACTCCTTCGGTGCCGGGGGACGGCGGCGAGTCGGTGACGCTCGCTGTGCTGGTCTAGAGGGAGGGTGACGGCCGCCGCCTGGCGCCGACGGAGGAGAGCGTTCCCCGGCGGCGGCGGCCGGCTGTGAGGAAGAGGTGGAGAGTTTATGAGAGCTGGGCCGTGGTGTGTTTGCTTTTGCTGCTACTGGGCCGTGAGTCCGCCAGGAAGCTAGCTAGGCTACTGGTGTGTGGGCCGTTATGGGCTTTAATGGAAGGAAACATGAAACGTTTTTGTTTTTTTCCCAGAGGAAGAACATGAAACGATTTTGACCGCTCATCAAAAAAAAAAAAAAAATGCCAGAGGCAAACATGAACTATAATTGGAGCACCAAGCTCGTTCATAACACCAAATTCAGTTACATGGCGTACTGAAAATCTGAATGCTGACATGTCATAATATCAAATAAGCAAACCAGTGACTGAATTTGATCCTGAATTCCTGATGACACTGAAATGACGACGTCAGGCTCGGATAAGCTATAATTAGAGATTCCTCGGGATCCTCACCGATTTTACTCAAGTAGTAGTATTTGCTTGTAGAAGTCCCAGTCTGGGTCAGTCTCTGCGATGGGAGGCTGACCAAAAGGGGTGCTCCCCGACGAAACCAGGAACGTCCTCTGCGGTGGCGAGGCCCTCCAGGTACAAGCGAAGATCGCCACCAGGTCCTGCTCATGCGGCCCATTGTCAAGTTAAACACATAACATGCATTAGCCACTCTTCTGTACTTACTAGTAGTACTTTACGTTGTTCTAAGCACAATGTATTATTATTACCGAGTGCATCGTCCTTGTCGTTCTTGTAGCTGTAGGGGCAAGGGAAAATGGCGGTGTGCGACTGCGTAGAAGACACATCAAAGGGAGACAATGCAATTGTCAAATGTACAGTGAACCTGCTTAGCAGTTTTCATAAATAAATGTAAAAAAGAACAAAGGAAAAAAAGTGGTACCGGATTGCGTAGAGCTTTGTAAGGTGAATCATCCACGAGGAGAGTGTTTGAGGGTGAGAACTCCCCCTGCTGCCATGGAAGACCATCATCCTCTTCTTTGCTCCACAACTTCTTCAGCTCCTTCAATACCAGCGGCTTGTTCTTGTTCTCAAGAGTATACAACCCAGTAGCAGTGCACTTAGCTAGATGCGTCCTGTGCCCATCATGCAAACGACACATATATATAAATGTTTTTCATAATGTTCCTACACGTTAGTCAATAGGATTGGAGCAATGTATGTATATATAATAAGTAGAGAAATATGCATCTAATGACTTTTCAGACAATGAAAATAGATATCGTCTAAGTGGGAATGAAAACATATGAATGCTTCTACTCCCTCCGTCCTAGTTTGACTAATAAGATTATAGTGAATATTATTAGCATTTATGTTTCCAAATTTAATTTGTTATAAAAAATAGAGTGAAATACACTGGCGGTCCCTGGACTATTCTCGCTGTGTCATTTAGGTCCCCAAACTATGAAAGTGCACCTCTAGGTCTCCAAACTATTTCTAGTGTGCCATCTAGGTCCTCAAACTATTCTAGCCGTAATCATCTAGGTCCCCAAACTATGAAAGTGCACCTCTAGGTCCCCAAACTATTCTAACTGTGTCATCTAAATCCCCAAATTATTTAAGTGGACTGCAAATTATCACTAATTCTTAAATTAATCAAAATCTCTATCTTATATAATTATAGAAAATTCATTAATTATATAAGTACAAACTGAAAATCACTAACGGTGGACTAAATCACTAACTTATATAATTATAGATAATTCACTAATTCTTGAATCAATCAAAAATCTCTAACTGAAAACACTAGCTAGGCCGGGCTGATCAAATCGGTAATTTTTTCAATAGCGTATAGCGCGCTATTTTTTCTAGGAAAATTCATAAAACAAAAACTAAAAAAGATAACGAATGCAAAAACTAAAAAGGAAAATTAAAAGGTAACAAATGAAAAAAAATGATAAATCACCAACCTAGTTAGTGATTTCGGTTATTGGTAATCCATACGCTATAGTGCCATAGAGCGCTATCCATACATTATTGGCAAAATTACCCATTTGATCAGTTTGGTCTTGTTAGGGATTTCACTTAGAGATTTGGATTGATTCAAGAATTAATGAATTATTTATAATTATGATTCTGTCCCAATCGTTAATGATTTCAGTTAGTAATTATATCATTATTGAATTATCTATAATTATATATGATAGAGATTTTGATTGATTTAAGAATTAATGATAATTTGCGATCCACTTAACAAATAATTTGGGGACCTAGATGACACGGCTACTGAATAGTTTGGGGACCTAGATAACACAAATAGAACAGTTTGGGGACCTAGATGACACATCTGAAATAGTTTGGGGACCTAGAGGTGCACTTTCATAGTTTGGGGACCTAGATGATACATAAGAATAGTTCGAGGGGACGCCAATTGTATTTCACTCTAAAAAAATATGTTCTATAACTAATCTAATGGTACTTATTTTGTATAAATTTTTTTGTCCTTTTTGTAGAGGAATTGGATAGGCTGAATCGATCAGTTCAGTTCTCCATGCACGCAGTACTTACCCAACAGAAGAGCAGATGATGTTTCAGATCTTTCATCAAAATATTAACAACTGCGTCAACATTAGCTCTGTTGTAAATAAAAAAGAATATATATCATAATCAGCAATTAGCACCATGCAGCAGAGACATATATATTGGCCTGCTTAAAGAGATGCAGGGAAGTATCATTAGCACCTCAGTCTTGATGACCATATCCCAAGCTCAAAGTGTTGGATGCAGAACCTCAGGAAATCGTCACAGTATGGCCTTTTAAACACTGGTTTCGGTAACGGTGCCATGAAAAACCATTCTTAAGCTAGTTAGTAATCCAATTCACGTATAAGATTAAAAACAACGATTTAACAAGACCTGATCGGAAAAATGGCAGCAGATTTACCTAGTTTGCTTCGGAACTTTCCATGGGACAAGTGAGCGTTGTGCTTGTCTTGGTTGATATCAGCGAGCAAGCCATTGAGATCCAGGATAAGTAGCTTCTTCTTTGTCTTCACTGGTGATATCATGAGTGGACATCCATTGTCCTCGTAGACCTGGATTTGGTCAGCATACTTCTTGTCAATGGAACCACCATGGTGCTTGGAGTCCACCGCAGTGCAGCTGGCAGCATCCACCAAGAACAAGTGTGCCTCTTCTCCATTAACAGTCACATGATCTGCATTCCTCTTCTTCGAGACGTCCTTGTCGGAGCTTGAAGCATCGGCCACATGCTTACCCAGTGTACATGCTTCACCAGCAGCAGCAGCAGGCTCTGACGTTACAGGTTGAGGTTGATCTGCCACATCATGTTTATCGGCTGCGACGACGACGGCAGATATAGTGTCCGCTACCACCGGCGGTGTGAGTTCCTGCTCATCATTCTTCTTCAGATAAGGCTCCTTCGTCGCCTTCCCCTCCGGCGGCGGTTCCTCTGCTGCTGCAGGGCAAGCTAGTCCGTAAAGCAAATTCAGATATGGAGTAGCTAGTAGAATGCAGGCTGGCTTAGGATGCATATATGGTGTATGTTTACCTGCGGCAGTGGCGGCAGCGACGGCAGCGTGTTGTTGCTGGAGCCCCATCCGGTCGGCGTGCGCGTGGTCGACGACGGATCGGATCCCGCTCGGCGGAGCTGAGGAATGGCGAGCATCCAAGCAATAAATAAAGTGCACCGGAGGCGGAACGCGCGGGAGCCGAGGAGGTGGAGATTTTTATTATTTATTTTATTTTTGAGAAAAGGTGACGGAGAATTTGAGCGGTTAGGTTGTGCTGGGCCGGAATCCCAGGAGTTTACACTACCATTTTACATGCTTTTGCATATATATACTGACGTCCAGATGTTTTATGGTTCTATGTATATACAGTACTGATTCATTTTCGGGGACTATATACTGGATTGTGAAATTTTTTGACTTCTAACAAAACTGAAATAGCCTATAAATTTAAATGGAGACAGTAACAAGTACTTTTCTAATATACCAGCCTCATTTTCACACTACTTAGCGATTTTCACTGTTGTGTGTTTTTGATGATTGACGGCTTGTTTTTTATCCTAATATTTGGACAAATAGCTACTTAAGAAAGAACTCCAACCCACCCCTTATTCAAGTCCCTATCCTAAATTCAGGCGCTGACAAAAAAATCAACTCCAATGGGCCTTTAATGAGGACGCCGAAATTTTAAAAACTCCCAAATTTTAGTTTCAACCCCTCAGATCTGGATGGCCCCTACTCTGTGGGACCCACACTACTTTTCCCCTTTTCCCGTCGTCTCCACCCGGCGGGTGAACGCACGCCGCCGCCCGCCGCCCTTGCCACTCCGCCCAGTCCGCATGTGCCCTACCTGCTCGGCCGCGCCCGGCGAGGACGCTGCAGCTCCGGTGACCATCGGCGTGCCGTTGGCGTCGCCCAGCGAGACGCGGCCCTCGCCGTCGTTGGCGTCGCGCAGCACGGCACACGGTCACAGCCCGCCGCCCCGACGCATTCGCTGTCGGCGGCGCGAGTCCAGCCCGCTACTCTCGCCCGTACCGTACGTTGATACTGTGCTCTTGATGCTGCTGCTTGCCTGCCTGGGGAACATGGCCGCGGTTCCGTGTCGCGTACCGGTGCGGCACCTCCGGGCCGGGGACTCGATGCTCCTCCGGGTACGCGCCGACAACCTCTACGTCTTCGGCTACCAGAGCTCCGACGGGCGGTGGTGCGAGTTCCGGGGCGGCTCGGTAATCGACGCCGCGACGCAGCTTGCCTTCACCAACAGCTCGCGGCGGCCGGAGGATCCGTGACATTTCCATGGCGTCTGCCCCCTCGGCGAGGAGGACCGTTTCTTGGAAGCGGCGTCGCCGGCGAGCAGCTTCTTCTTGGTCTTCCCTGCCGCGGCCGTCTTGGGCGGCTTGGCGGCGCGCCCTTCGCGACGTCGTCGTGTGCCAGTTCGTGCGGGTGCTGGTCGGCAACCTCGCGCTCAAAATGCCGATGGCGCCGCCGGCGCGGGCGTCCACGGCATTGTCCTGCACGGACGGGTGGCGTGGTGGTGCGAGCGTCCACGGCGCGCCCAAGAACGGCGCCAATGTCGCATCATGCCTCGGCGCGCGCGGCGCGGCGGGCGCGGCCCCAGCGGCCTCTGGGCGGCGAGGCCCTACGGGCGTGGCTCCCGGTCGCGGGCGCGGCCAGCAGTGGCTTCCTTTGCCTCGGCCGCGCAGCGAGTTCCGGCAAGGCACGGCGCGGCGGACTCGACCAGGTTGCGAGCGAGATGCGACAGAGCAGACACAACAACTCTCTTGGCTGTTGCTCTCGTCGGTGATGCTGTACCGCTTGACGCGCCCTGTGTTGTCGCACCAGAACTCGCACGACGACGCCGGCGGCCGGCCATGGAGCGGAGCTCTCGCGATTGGCCTTCGAAGCTCTCGCGCGACCTCGCCCACGCGGCCCGCGGCGCTACTCGCATCTCTCCCGTGCGAGCGCAGCGGGATCTCGTTCCTCGTCCCCGGCCACCCCAGCCGGGTCCGCCTTGGCCGTAGCGCGCATGTCCGCCATGGCTGCCTGGCGCTCTCCGCTGGCCGCATGAAGTTGATTTCGGGGGTTGATTTCGGGGGCACGGCTGGAGTTGACCATGAATTTTGTCCCTCAAATTTTTAGGCTGCCTCCCAAATGGATAAGTAGGGGCTTGATTTAGGGTGTGTGGTTGGAGTTCTTTCCAATAGTATATTTGACATGTTTAAAGTGCTTTTGGTAAATAAAAAAAAAACTCAAAGACATGCTCTCACTTTTTGTAACCCTAAATATCCAAATCAGTACATATTATAAGCAGTGGCGGAGCTCAGCCAGAAATTTAGTTGGAGCAGATTAGGAACACAATTTTGTAATGACATTGTACGGATGCACATGTCTCTTCGTCTCGTCTCGTCTCGTCTCGTCTCTATGTTGTTGTTTTTGCACAAAACCTCCTATCAATGTTTAGCTTACGCTAGCCTCTCCTTTTTCGTGAAAGGACCGTCCAGGCTCATGCTCCAATGTTTAGAGACCACTTCGTGTTACGTTCTACACTCTAAGCGCCAATTCAGTGTGTGTGCATTAAATAGTTTAGAGACAATGTTCTGTCTATAGATTATATGACATGTCTTTATACATGTCTGTAGGATAAATTCGAGGTCCGTATAGACGGACTCCGTCGTTGGGTTGTACATGCCCTAATATTGTAAAATTTAACGATTGATTGAAGATGGTAGCAGTCCATATCAATGTAATATAATCCATTTGTTCAAACACACCAACTAAACAAGAGTCCAAATCCAATTATCCAAGCTCTAAAAAAACCTTTAAATTTAAAAGCTAAGCCAATCGCCCACGTGATGATGTCATCTTTGTCCTTGTAGACAGCCTCGCGCGCGGCCCGTCCCGAGCCCCGACCCCCCGCCATGGCCACACCCTAGATCTAAAACTTCGGGAAGAGGACGCGTGGTTGAGGAATTCTTCGACCAGCTATGGGCCATCGATTCCCCTCCATGTCACAACCCAAACCCCGTCCCCATAACCACCAACCACCACCACCACCGCTTAGGGTCAAGTCTCTCCGGATCTGTCATGATTTGGTGGAGGTGAGGAGCTTCACAAAAGAGGACTACTTCCAGTGTGAAGAAGTCGGACATCTTCGACAAGCCTCCCATCGAGCTCGGCTTCTCGAAGGACATTTGGGGGGCGAGAAGGCAAGAGGGAGTCATTTGTTGTGGTGCTTTGCGAGGCCGATAGTGGCAAGGAGATGGATCCGGCGGCTAGAGCCAAGGTATCAACCTCACCGCATGCCCGTCCACCACCACCGCCACTACCAGCAAGAGGGCAGGCGCCGCCACCGCCCCATCCACCTCGGGGCCTCAAGGAAGGCGATTTTCCGCGAGATAGGGACCAAGGCGTCAACAACAACAAAATCAACAACCAAGGTATCCTCAGTATCCTCAACAACAGCAAAACTAGAATCAACTCCCACCACCCCAATAGAATCAACAACCTCCCTGAAGGAATCAACAACAGGGACGTGGTGAAGGGATTCAACGGCAACAACAGCTAGACCCACCTTTCTTCATTGATGTGAGGTACAGAAAGCTCATTTGTTACAACTGTGGGGATCCAGGGCATTTTGTTGGGAACTGTACTTAGCCAAAGGTGTGCTTTATGTGTGCTATACCTGGACACCATATGGATGTCTGCCCAATGTGGAAATCGACGCCCCATAACAACTTTCGTTGGAAGTTCTAGTCGGGGTTTAGGTTTTATCACCTTGAGGGACCTAATGAGGCATCAACTCAGTGGCTAAATTTGACCAACTGTGGTGTTGTAAGAGTTAAATCTGGGCAAATCTCTCTGGCTGAGTTGGAAGTGGAATTGTCTGAGATATACAACAAAGAGTGGCCCTGGCAGATCAGAGAGCTAGAACCTAGAAGTTTTTTGGTCAGATTCCCACCAAACAAGAAAGTGAGTGATATAAAAAATTACTCATCGTTCAGTCTAAGGAAATATGGGTTTCATGTGGAAGTGCTTGAGTGGATTGGGGAGTTGGAGCCTCGCAGTGGGTTAGAGGAAGTGTGGATTGAGCTTGAGGAATTCCACATGGAAAGTCTTTGCTCAAATAGCTTATAGCTTTGGTTTACTCATGGATGTTGACTGGGCTACTATCTTTAAGACTATTGTTGTTGATAAAATCAAGGTGGCCTATAGGGATAGCAAGAAAATCCCAAAAGAGAGCCTCTTTGATATGGATCTCAAACTGTTTGTTGTTGATAAAATGGTGGAAAAGGCCCCAAATACAACCGTAGATGTTGATGATAAAGGGGGTGATGATGGAGGGAAATGATAGAGATGATGGTGACCTTCTGGATTCTGAGGGAGAGGGTGACAAAACAAATGAGCTAGATAAAACTTCCAAGATGTCAACACCTAAACATAGTAATCAGCCAAGGGTAGGAAGTAAAATTGTAAGGGTGACCAAGTTTGGCCATGATGACATCGACCAGAACCTAATTATGCAAGTTGTGATGAATGAAATAGTGACTCAAGGAAAGGGTAGGAAGTAAAACTGTCAGTGAGCAAGTTGTCTAAAGAGGGGACTAGCCTAAGCGAAGGAAATATTAAGATGATGGGGGTATAGGAAGTAATCATCCTCTTTAACTTTAAAGGAGTTGGATATCTGGTCTAATAGTGGACTAGAACCTACACCTGAAGGGTGTAGTAAGCTTGGTAATCAGAGTAACACTCTTAAGAGTGTGTCTAGTATGAATACAGAGGTAACCCAGTCATAGTTAGAGAGATGCATTTTGAATGTCTGATAGTGGGTGATAAAATAAACAACCTGTTTGAGGATGAGTCTCAAAGACTCCAAATGGAAAGAATTAAGAAGGCAAGCAAGACAGGACTGTGCTTCAGAAGAATGTACAACCTTACTAAGGAGAATGGAGATGGAGGTGTCTAAAGGAGAAGAGGATGATAGTGATAGTGAAATGGGAGTGGAGAAGGAAGCGATCGATCCTATCCGAGGTTTTTGCTCATGATTCAAAGCCCCGAAACTGCACCTAATGTCAACAAAAGACGAAGAGGGATTCTAAGTGGGGCCCAACTCTAAGAACGACCAGGCCTATAAGGTATGAAGATGATGGAAGAAAAATTTTGCAGAAAAGCTCAAGACCTTTCACAATATGGAAAAAGAAAAAATCAGATCACCTCTTTTGCTTTTCAAAGAAATGATACTCTTATTAAAATGCTAAGGTTGTTAGTATTTCTATGGGAAACATTATTGATACCGAAGTTAGCTAAAGTTGAAACTCTAAAATTGAAAGAACTTGATCAGAGAGTAACTTTTGAAGAAATGAACCCTAAGGTTGTTCTTCCCGCTAGTTTAGAAGATGTTTTAGTTGGGGAAAACTTTCCTCCTCCTCGATAGTCGGGTAATATAACACCTATTAGGGTGACAGATGAAAGAAGTAGTAGGGCTTGGGTTGAAGTTGCTTCTAAGCAAAGTAGAATCACAAACAAAGATTTCTAATAATAGGAGCCCTATGGAATATTAGAGGCCTCAATAAAGAGGGTAGACTTCAATGCATTTCTGATTTTGTTGTTGACAATAAATTAGACACCGTTGGATTAAAAAGAAACAAAAAAAGAGGAGTTCTCATAGTCTTTCCTTAAAAGCATTCATAACAATTTTTCCTAGAATTACCTTCCAAAGCAGTAGGTACAATTTGGATATTTTGCTTGGTCACAATGATTCTAAGTTTGATATAAATGCTTGGCAAATAGGAAAATTTACCATTTCTCCTATGATAAGAAACTGTAGTGATAACCTTTCTTGGAGATTGATCTTTGTTTGTGGATCTGCATAAGATGAAGGTAAACTTGAGTTTCTCGATGAACTAGATTTTTGGTGCAAAATTGGGATGGCCCCATTGTGATAGAGGGATTTTAACTTAGTCTACGGTTCTATGGAAATAAGTAATGGGGTGATTAATCACAAATGGACTGATTTGTTTGTGGGTTGGATTAATAAGTTTGGTATGATTGAATTAAAACCTTCAAAATGGATCTTTTACTTGGACCAACAACCAAGAGCAACTATTCTTGCTGCCATTGAAAAAAAAATTGTACTACTAATTTTGAATAGAAGTTCGCTAGAGCTTTTGTGACTACAAAATCTAGAGCATGTAGTGATCAATGATCATGTTCCTTTAATTTTAGATTTTGGAATAAATGATCGAAGAAACCCAATATCTTAAGATTTGAGAAATGGTGGCTAAGCCGACCTAACTTTAGGGATCCGATTATTAAGCTCGAATACTCCTTCTGCTTTCACGACCCTAGATATTTGGCGCAACAAAATTAGATTAATTAGGAAAAAGGTGGAAGGGTGGGCTATTAATATTAATGCCCAAATTAGGAAACAAAAGCAGGAGCTCCTTAAGGAGCATTTGCTCGTTAGATATGAAAGTGGAACATGGGGTCATGTCCCGGTGAGGATAAGCGAGAGGATGAAAGCTATTATGCATGATCTTGAAAGTATCCGAGTTTAGAGGAAGTTAAAGCCAAACTGAGATCTAGAGAGAGATAGTAAAAAGGGGGATAGGAATATTGCTTACTTCAGCAGTAGCTAATCAAAGGAATATAAAGAAGAGAATAGTGGGTTTGGAAGGGCCTGATGGGTGGATTGATGGAAATAAAGTTATGCTTGAGCATGCCACATCATTCTATAAGGAGTTATTTGGAGCAAGAGGATAGTGGAGTTAAGTTGAATCAAGATTTCTAGAAAATAGAGGAAAAAGTCACTTGCGGTGAAAATGAGCTCTTAGAAGTCGAGTTCACTGACCGACCAGAAGTGAAGGAGGCGGTCTTCAACTCTTATGCTAAAGATGCCCCTAGCCCGGATGGATTTTCTTTCCTTTTTCTATCAAGTGTTCTAGGATACCATTAAAAATGACTTGATGAAGCTCATTAGAGCTTTTGAGAAGGGTTCTCTAAACAAAGTGGCGAAGCCACAATCAAATGAACCCTAGTGCACTAATTAAGTAACTTACACAATTTTATTGAAACACATGGTGAAATTAAGTTTGTTCAATGGTAAAAGAATTTTACCCCGGTGCCCGTGCACCGGGAAGCATTAACGGGCTTCGCCCCTTTGTCTCTAAATCTAGATAGATTGAACTATGCAATGATTACATTGATTCCTACGGAACCAAATGCAAAGGTGTTGAAGAAATTCAAACTCATCAGTTTGATAAATTATAGATTTAAGGTCTTCTCAAAACTCCTAAATAGCGAGGCTTATCAAGGTGGCTGATAGGTTAGTAGCTTCTAACCAGACAACTTTCATCAGAGGAAGATTTATCCTGGAAAGTGTTGTAGCTGCCCATGAAATTATTCATGAGGTGCACAAGACAAAACATGAATGTGTTATCCTTAAATTAGATTATGGAAAAGCTTCTCGATAGGGTTAGTTGGACTTTCCTTGAGGAAATGTTAGAGTCTATACTAGAGGTTTTTGCCCAAGATGGAGAGCTTGGATTCAACAAGTGGTAAAGGGTGGCTCCATTTGTGTTAGAATAAATGATGAAAATAGTAGCTACTTTAAGGCTAAGAAGGGTTTGAGTCAAGGGGACCCTCTCTCCGCTCTCCTCTTCAATCTAGTGGCAGATGTGTTTTGCAGGATTTTAATGAGGGCAACCAAATAGGCATTGATCTCTAGATTGCTACCTCAAGTGCATGATGGAGGTATAATTAGTCTCGCAATATGCATGATACACTCCTTTTCCTAGAAAATGACCTAGAGAAGGCCAACAATTTTAAGTGGTTGTTAGTGCGCTTTGGGAAAATGTCAAGAATGAAGATCAACTATGACAAAAGTGATGCACTGACAATAGGTATGGATGAGGACTAATCTAATAGTTTTGCTAAACTCTTATGTTGCAATAAAAGTGAGTTTCCCATTAAATATTTGGTTGTCCCACTACACTATAAAAAAAACTGAGTAAAGAGGACCTACAATTAACCTATGGTGGACAGAATCATTAAAAGAATTGCTGGTTGGAAGGTCGCTATTGTCCTATGTTGGGAGACTGGGTGCTTTTAAAAGCCTGTCTTGCTAGTATTCCTATTTATCTCCACTCCATCAAGTTTTCTAGGTGGGTCATAGACATGATTAACTCTAATATGGGTCACTTTCTAGGGGATAACTCTAAGGAGAGGCATATATACCACCTAGACAATTGGCAGTTAGTGGCTCCGAAAAAAGATATAGGGTCAGTCTTGCTCTGTTGTGTTCTTGGATCTTTAGATACCACTTGAACAAGGAGGCTATTTGGTTCAGGATTGTGGATTTTAAGTACAAAACTAATGATCCTAATATGTTGTGCTGCCCTGATGTGGGTGCCTCACCATTCTGGAAGGGGTGATGTGGGCAGCTTGAGCTGCTTTAATGAGAATCAGTTGGGCTGTGGGAAATGGCAGGAAAGGAGATTTTGGGAGGACCAATGGTAGGGGAACACTAGTCCGGCAATTGTTTTTTGGCCTCTTTATATTATTAATGAACAATATGGTCACACTATTGACCAAGTGTGGGATGGTAATGAGCTTAAGCTCTCTTTTTAGAAGAAATGTGTCTGAAGCACAAATGAGTATGTGTTTGGAACTATGTAGCTTGGTAGAAGGTACTGTTCGGTAATGAAGAGGATCACATTATTTGGTCTTCAGCCTCTAAGGGCACCTATTCTATTCAATCTTTATATGTTATTATAAACTGTAGAGGAGTTTTTCTTGTTTATGTGCATTCGGTTTGGAAGTTGGTGATTCCACCTAGTGTACATTTTGTCTTTGGTTAATCTCTCACAACAGGCTGTTAACTAGAGACAACTTACAAAAGAGGAGGGAGGTGAATGATGTTAGCTGCCTTTTCTGTGATGATCAAGAATCTATAACTCATCTCTTTTTGAATGTTGTGTGGCGTCGTATACTCGGAGAATTATATCTGACCTGTTGGGAGGAGAGATGGGTAGCAATTATGAATTTGTTGCAAAGTTTTGGTTGGCTAATAAGAAGCACTTAATAACTAATGTTGTTTCATCGGCTGTTATGTGGTATATTTGGAAATTGCATAATGAAATGTACTTTCAGGGTGTTGTTTGGATGGGACAGAAGATGGTGCTGAGGATAACGAGGATGCTAAGGGGCTGGCTTTCATTGTCCGCCTGGAAGATCAACACAAATGCCCGGCGCTGATCGAGTGCACATCAATGGCGGTGGCGTCTCAGTTGGCTTGATCGGCTGCTCCATTTGCAGTGGATGTCAGGAGTAATCTGGTTAAAGGAGAGCCATGTCATAATCTGAATATCCATATTGTTGAGGGGAGGATGAGTAACTGAACTGTCAGAGAAGGGGTGAATGCACTTTAGCGCTTAAACTATGTACTTGGATGCTTGTGTTGGTTTTAAATAAAAGCAGGGGGAACCAATTCTCTATAAAAAAACCTATCAATTTGAAGGATTCAGGTCCACGCCTGACGTCAGGAGCTCGCCCATGGGTTGTAGGCCACGACCGTGGCCAGCTTCAGTGCCGCTTACAACCTACGACCATCATCTCCCACCCAGTCCTCCATAACTTGCTAGCTGCTAGTTTGCCTTGCACTACATCACTAAGCCAATAAGAGTAACTCTGGCAATAGCCCCTAAAACAGAGCCCCTATTTTAATTTGGGTGCTTCCCCTACTTTGGAGGTTTAATTTTTTTGCTTCCACTCCAACAATAGCACCCAAATTTAGCCCCCCCCCAAATATATTCCACCAGAGAATGATGGACGGACCTGCTCGTCATTGTCTATCTTCTCCCTCATTGTTCTTCTATGTACCGGCCTTTGTGAGGAGCCGTTGTGCCGGCAGGAGTGTTATTAGGGGGCTCCAGTAGGAGAGCCACGCCGACCTAGGACCGGAGGAGGGCCGGTGGAAGGAGCTGCAAGGAAGGGGCCACACCGAGGAGCGGCTTGTCGGGCCATGAGGGCAAGGGCCGCCATGCTCTCCCTTCTCGACAGTAGATAGGAAGGGTGTCGTGCGCTAGCCAGATGCCGATGGGGCACGATTAGGCTGCGCCGTGGAGAATTTAATTATGGGCTGGGCCGTGGTTTGCTTGCATTACTGCTACTAAAGCTACTAGGCTTTGGGCCAATCGTCAAGCTAGGAGACTTTGTGCGTGGACCGTAGTGGGCGTCGTCGGTACAAGAAAAACATAAACCTACTAATAAAGCGAGAAAATTTCAGTCGTCCACCCAAAATTTCATCCAGCCTTCTTTGCTTCTCTCTTTCGTATTTGTGTTGCATCCGTACAAGAGTCCCACCGGAATACGTCTTTCCTGTCCGCCTAGCGCCCGAGGCAACGTGATAGGAATCCTATCTCTACGGTAAGCTCCACTTGATATAGTAGTTGATTAAAACGAAGAAGGAAAAAGAAACAGGCCAGCTAGCAAATGCGAAGCAAATCAAACAAAATAACATACCGAGCACTAAAAATAAAAATCAAAAGACTTGAGTGTTAGATGCAACATATATTAAAAAACTTAAGTGCTACGTGGAACCTATATTGGAAAATCAGGTTGAAATTGTGTTGCACACCATTCAGAGAAATAACAAGTCCAGTCAATGAAGGAATATAAGAACGATGGTATGTATATGAACTAGTCCCGGTGCAACGCACGGGCATATTTGCTAGTAATAACTAAAAAAGAAAAACATTGGACCACCAACAGTGAACCATGCATGCATCTAAGAAATTAGTAACATATAGTAAGGCAGTATAATGTACTGACAAAAACAGACACTGAATGCTGGCACATGTCTTATTTATAGCCAATAACAGACAAAAAAAGGTGGCTGGAAGCATTTCAGCCTGCTGATCTTTTTTTTTGAGACCACGCCCGGCGGCGCTTTCATTCATTGCGAGAGAATTTTGAATACAGTAGCGAGGGCGGCAACACGCGGTTACCGAGGCCCTCCCGACAACAACACGCACGCTGTTGTGATTACAAGTAAACAATTACAACTAAGAGGCGGACATTCCGTACCTACATCTCGCCTTCCAACCCTTCCAGGTTCGGATCCATGGTCGTTAGGTCGAAACGTCCGTTTAAAAGAATCTGAGACGCTCCTTCTTCGTTCGACCAAGTCGACGTGTCCCGAAAGGCGGCCTTGAGTTGGCCCTCGGCCATCAACTCATCGTCGACTTGAATGCCAAGCTTCCTCAATAGCACGACCGGGCCTGCCTGGTGGCGTTTGCCGCCCGCGGCGTGGCAGCAATGCGTTCGCTACGCCGCAGCGAAAGTCGGCGGGCACCGGCATCCCCGGGCGGCGCAATCTGCGCCCTCTCGAGAAGAGGTGTCTCCAATGGTAGGCAAATCGACGCCTCTAGATCCATCTCGAATCGTAGCATCGTAAAACTCCTCCCCGAACGGTAGCGGGCCACGGCACCGGCAGCGCCGGGACATCCGAAGTCGCCAACGGTTGGAGGAATCACATGTGCAGCCGGGCTGAACCTCCAACACCTCCCGGCACCGATGGGTCCTCAGCCCCATCCAGTCCAACATGTGCAACAGCTAGGCACAAAGAAGGCAGCGGCTCTGAGGAGGTCTCGGGCGGGCGAAGTTCGATTGATGAAGCACCCGGCCGGGCCTCACAACGAACCACGTAGGGGGCTCCTCCAACATGGGGTCAACCCACATGGGAGGCTCCACGCAAGAACGCAACTCAACCGCCGAGGGTCCCGCAGACCGGGGGCAAGCAACCCGGCAGCCAAGGTTGACGCGTCGTCGATGCGGTCCCCCAAAGACCTCCAAAGAGACGCCCCGCGTGGGCGTGTGTCGACGCCGCCGCCGCCGCCTGCGAGGTCGACGTCGTCGACGCCGCCGCCCTCCATGGTACCCGGCGGGCCCCGAGAGAAGGTCGAGGGTCGACGGCGAGCCACCAACAAAGAAAACGGTGGCGGGCCGCCCCCCTCCGGCCGCTGCCGTGTCCGATCGGCCCCTCTCACCGAGGACCGAGCCACAGCCCGGACAATTTGCAGTCTCGGCAATGTGGTGGGAGGCCGTGGCAACGCAGGCAACGCCGAGGTAGCCGGGTAAGTTGCCACGCTGTGCGAGTAGGACAAGCAATTGAGACACCTGTCCCGCGCCCCCGGGGGATCATCCGGTAGCCGGTCGCTGGACCACAAGAGTCGTCCCGGCCCGACGAGGAGGATATCGCGCCACCCATCGGGGCGTTGGGGGCGAAATCCTCCCTCGGCGTCCGAGGCGCATGTGCACGGGACACGACCATCGACCGGTCGGACGGGGATGCCACACACCAACCGACGACGCTGACGGGCTGCACTGTCGTTGTCTTCTCCAGGATCCATGCCGTCGAGCAGCAGCCATGCCAAGGCACCTAGCTGGACCAGTCGACGGCTGCTCCCGGGGCACCGAAGAAGGCATCGGCCGACGACGGGCGACGTCGAGGTATGAGGGCCGCTCATCACCGGTCACATCGTCGCCGTCATCCGCCCACCGGGCGGTGCTTTGAGCGCCCCATCGGCGCCCCGGGGTGGAAGGGCGCGGCATCGGCGACAAGGTGGATGACGGACTCGAGGCAGGGGCAGACGGGCGGGCGAGGCAAACGTCGGGGCTGTAGATCTCGCCCTCCTCCGCCCACGCCCCGCTGGAGCGACCTCAACGACGACCAACTCCTCCGACGCCAACGGCAGAGGCATAGCCGTGGAGGAGCCCCCTTCGACACCCCCGGGCGGAGGACGACGTGGCGGGGGCCTCGTCCCATGGACGGCAGCTGCGTCTCCATGGGCACACCATGGGTACAGGTGGAGACCGACCCCACCAAGTCGAGGGAGATGGTGGCCGGGGACGGACGACGACGACGACGGCCGCGCAGCGGCGAGGTCGCCGGGCGCGGCAGGCGCGGGTCGAGCTTGCGACGGGAGGGGAGGAGGAAGGGGCAGCGCCTCCCCACGCACCAGCAGCAGCTCCCCCCGGCGGCCAGGGCGGAGCAGGGGTCGCCGGGCGCTGCAGCCGGCGCCTCCACGGCCGGCCGGGACGAAGGTGAGTCCGCCGGCACCGCATCCGCGGATCTCGTTGCAGGCGATGGGAGGTGGTGAGGATTGGAAGGGGAGGTGTGGGAGGTGGATCTACACGTAGGGGAGGCGGGGGTGGGCGCCGGCGGCGGCGAGGGAGAGGGGGCCAGGGGAGGCAACGGTCGGGAGAGGATATTTTCCTATCCGTCTCTGCCACTATTTCAGCCTGCTGATCTGAATCAGGGTACTCGAATTAGTCAGCAGGCAGAACAAGAGCAGCAGGCATCAGGTAAAGACGTTATTTTATTTATTTTATGATACGGCCTAGCTTGCTCATCGTCCACCTCTTCAAAAAGCAATATCATCATCAGTGATTAATTGCCTCTTCTAGTTGTCGAGTAGTATTTGCTTGTAGAAGTTCCAGTTGGGGTGACTCTCAGTGATTGGAGGCTGACCAAAAGGGTGCTCCCTGACGAAACGAGGAACGTCGTCCGCAGTGGCGAGGCCCTCCAAGTACACCCGAATATTTCCACCGGCTCCTGTTCATGCATATATGCATGGGACACATGTTAATAAATCTATCCCTGACTAAAGAGAACGCAATATGATTATGTAACTAGGTTACCCAATGATGAATCAGTCTTGCGGTTCTTGTAACTGTAGGGATAAGGAAAAATGGCAGTGTGCGGCTGTAGGGTATACATCAGGAGCAGATTAGTGTGAATTACCGACATACATGAACTAGAGATGTCAGTGATATATATACTTGGGAGAAGGTGGCCAGTATTACCGGATTGCGCAGAGCTTTGTAGGGGGAATCATCCAACAGGAGAGTAGTTGAGGGTGAGAACTCGCCATGCTGCCAGGAAGATGCTCCTCTTTTGCTCCACAGCTTCTTCAGCTCCTTGAGAACCAGCTCCTTGTTCTTGTTTTCAAGAGTGTACAACCCAGTAGTAGTGCAATTAGATGCATCCTGTGCCCATCAAGCAAACAGATATCAGTGCTTTTTTATACTGTTACTATACATTGGTCATGCATTACGGATCGGAGCATTATATTGTATATATATAACTAAGAGAAACATGCTTCAGACAAAAAAAAAACATGTGATTGGGAATTAATGAAAACATATGAATGCTTCTTGTAATCTAAGTAGTATTAACAGATAAATCACGATAATGATGCATGTATCCATTGATACGTACCCAGCAGAACAACAGGCGATGTTTGAAATCTTTCATGACGATATCAACAACTGCATCGACGTTATAACTGGATTGGATGATCGGAGTGGAAAATTTGTAGCCATGGAGCATGAAAAGGATTAAAGGAATCATCTAATTAATTACAGCAGTAGTGATGAAGCTATGCAATAGGGAAAAACAGCAGGAGATTTAATTAGCACCTCAGTCTTGACGACCATAGGCCCACCTCAAAGTTGCGGAAGCAGAACTTCAGAAAGTCGTCGCAGAAGGGCCGTTTAAACACTGCTTGCAGAAACATACATATCATACAAAACATAGATGTAGTGTGTATATATGTAGCATATATAGTATAAACCATATGAGGCACGAATTTCAAGCTAGAAATCTATAGGTATAAGGACAATAATTAAACAGGGGATGAATTTGTGCGAAGAAGATAAAAGAATTGAAGGTTTCCCAAGCCAGCCCAATGCTTGTAACTTTACCTAGCCTGCCTCGGAAACTTCCATGCGACAGATGGGCGTTGTGAAAGTCTTTGTTAATATCAGCGAGCAAGCCATTGATATTCAGAACGAGAAGCTTCTTCTTCCTCGTGGTCGTCAGACTGGCTGGAAGTGGAACCTTGCTGCTGCTCGCCTTCGTCTTCTCTAAAGCTGGATAACGAGCCAGCTCGGCTCGGTTCGGCTCGGCTCGTTATGGCTCGTTAGGATAACGAGCTAGCTCGGCTCGTTATCTTAACGAGCCAAAAGTCCAGCTCGGCTCGGCTCGTTAAAAGCTCGAGCTGGCTCGTTAAGCTCGCGAGCCAAGGACAAAAAATACCCATTTGTATTTATCTAAAATTTAAAAATCGTAATAATATAAAAAATAATACATCTAGGAACCTTAGATTGAAAAAAAACTTAATATGTGCTAACATATGTAATGCACGACATAAAAGTAATATAAAACTAATATAGATTTTGCTGCTTTTTTCCTTGTATATATAGCTCGTTTGGCTCACGAAGCGGCTCATGAAGCTAGCTCGAAGTTGGCTCGATATAGCTAACGAGCTAAAATCTTGGCTTGGCTCGCTCGTTAGCCTAACGAGCCGAGCCGAAGTCGAAGTCGAGCCAAGCCAGCCACGAGCCGAGCGAGCTAACGAGCTTCGAGTTTTCCGTCCAGCTTTAGTCTTCTCCACCACCTTCTCCTTGTTTTTGTTTGAAGCTTGCTTCTCCTTGTTTTCAACAGGAGCAGCAGCAGCATCAGTTTGTTCCGTCACCGTCAGCGCCTTCGTCTTCTCCACCACCTCTGCTAGCAGCTCCAGCGCGCCCTCATCATCATCAGCTGCATGCGAGCATCGTACGTGTGCAAGATGTATAAATCGATGCCTCCATTGATTATTATCAAAGAAATTGCGCCAAGAAGGTGACCTTGATCGAGCTAGACTTTATAGATCAGTACCTTTTTCGAGGAAATATAGATCGGTACCTGTTGCGGGGGCAACCTCCGGCGGCGCGGTGACGACGGAAGGGGTGGCGGCAACCTCCTTCGCCGCAACAACGGCGGCGGCGGCAGCATCAGCCGCGGCGACGAGGGAAGCGGCAGCGAAGCTCGAGGTCGCCGTCTTTCGCCATGTCCACCTCGATCCTAGCCGCTGCGGCTCCCCGCCTCCCCGGTTTTCGGACTCCCGGCCTCGACACGCTGAGTAGGGCGAGTGGATGGCGAGGCCTTTAATAAGGAGATCGCGGTGCGGATTGCGGAAGGCGGACGGCGGGAGGAAGATGAAGCGGCCGGCCCAGCCGCCCACCCAGCCCACGCCGCCGGGAACCCGGAGGCGGAGAATTTGAGCCGTCCGGGTTCCGGAGGGTCGGCTCCACTGCTGGAGCCGGAGGACCCACGTCAGCGTATTTTTAGATGCATTTGAGATGATTAATGATAAGGGGAGAAAAACAAGGAATTAAATTGCATAGACCCTCACGCAGCAATTATAAATGGCCATGCAGCACCCCGTCCATTGGCACGCCCGTGGGCCCA
This sequence comes from Hyparrhenia diplandra, assembly GCA_015847255.1. Lineage (NCBI taxonomy): Eukaryota > Viridiplantae > Streptophyta > Magnoliopsida > Poales > Poaceae > Hyparrhenia > Hyparrhenia diplandra. The sequence goes on along the minus strand of JADLZK010012388.1, from coordinate 30,577 downwards.
GCGATTTGGCCTGGCCCGAGCCACCAGGCCATGATCGGCCCGCCACCCCAGCCCGCGGCATGGCATCGGCACGGGCGCGTGGCCCGCATGCTAAGCATCCCACCACTGAACAGCCCCCACAAAAACCTACCAGGCGCACAAGCCACTTCCTTGCAGTACCGCAACCTCCTACTCCGCTCGTCCGCTCTCCCCCGCTCTCCTCTTGCGTAACGCCGCCCTTCCTCGTGCCGCTACCCCAGCGCAGCGTAGCACGCCGGTGGCAACAGCTACCTCCCGACGTCCGGATCTAGGTCGACCTCGAGCGTGCAGCTATGGCCGTGAGGGTGCTGCCGGCGTCGAGCGCATCTGCGAAAAGGCACCACCATGGGCAGCGATGTTGGCTCATCGACATTCCATCCTCAGTGCGTGGGGCCGCGGGGGTGAAGGTCGCCGGCCGGCAGTCATGTGGAGAAGGACCTTCTCCATTCTCGACCTCGGCACGCAGGCACGAAGGGCAGCACGGGCGGCACAGCATGGGCAAACAGCCCACGGGCCATGCTTTGGCTGCTAGTCAGGCATGAGCACGTCGGCGACACGGCACAGCACGGCGGGCCGCTGGGCCATGCCGACACGGCACAATGGACATCTATTGCAGCAATACCTGGACGTCGCTCCAATCTCAGGCCCACCAGGAATAGAATGGAACACACAAGTCCCCGCTTCCTAAAAGTGTCCGTCTCGCCGCAGGAATGGAATGGAACCCGTTCGCTTCCCACATTACCCCGTTCCCCACTACACCCTCTGTTCCAACATCACGAAAAAACATTGCAACATCACAAAAAATTATAATGCAACATCAAAAGCATGTACTGCGACATCGAAAAAAATTATATGCTACACCATCAAAAAAAATGTACTGCATGCAAGAACACAAGTACAAGTAATACAATATCGTAGAAAATTTATTGGAACATCGAAGAATAATGTGCTACAACTTAGAAATTTATGTGCCACAACATAGCAAAATCACCAATAAACATGCAAAAATAGGACCAGACGACAACATCTGTTGCAACAACCCAAAAATCTCATTGCAACATTGGAAAGTTATTTGTTGCAACATCCAAAAAAAACATTGCAACCCGGAGATGGGTCTGAGGTGCATGCTACTCCAGCCCCCATCACCTTTGAGCTCACCGGGAGGGAGGGAAGGGATCCAAGAGATCGCTGGAACAACCACTACCGCATCCCTCGGATCCAGAAAAAGAGAAGGAAGAGCACTCAGATCCAGAAAAGGAGGAGGAGGAGGAGGAGGAGGATGAGTATCCATAGAAGTATTGGCTACCTCATCGGAGCCGCTGCGGTCGTCTTCATCTCCAATGGGGGGAGGGAACGCGAGCGGGCTGGACAACATCAAGGTTTTACATGGGCGTGGCAAGTTTGGAGAGCGGCGCGACGGCAAGTGGCCGTGGACAAGCAACCAAAAAGAGCGTCTTGGTGGTGCGCCAGTGCAACAGTTGTGGGCATGGGGAAGAATACGAACAGAGTGGGCGCAGCATAGGAGAGCAGAGGGAGCGGGGGTAGGGCTGGCATGCATCTAGCGTGAGTTGAGGATGCCGGACGTCCGAATATAACAATTTCTAATGAACCCTGGGTGCATTCAATCTCCAATGTAACCCCTCACTAATGGAAACACGTGGCACATGAAACAAATTTTTGGTATGCTAATAAAGCGTGGACAGTAAACATCAGAGTAGCCAATAATTACTTTCTGAAAAAGTCTATGTAGTCCCTCACCGATGTTTCATTGTCTATTTCATTACTAAACTACAAAACCAGTTATTGTGCACCCTAAACCTTTTGTAGACCAAATATCTAACCCCTTGTAGTGGTTTTGTGCACCGGTTTTATTTGATGAACTCGGGACCCATACCAAATTGGAACACTTTATGGCATTGGTCCTATCGTATGGTGTTCTAAATAGCAGCCTAAGCCATTTAGCATTCTCCCTCCTCAAACAGCTAATACATTGGTGGGAGATTTTAGAGCCTTGCTAGAATCCCATAGTCATTAGGTCGATGTCCTCAGTCCTTTTTCCCCTTGCTCAATGCCGTGCTGGAGGACCCCTCGACCAGACGTTATGCTCGACCCACACGTCGTTGCTAAGGAGGTGGTGGAGGAATGTCCTCGGCGCCGATGCCCCCCACTCTCATTCTCGTGCCCGCACCAAAACTGAGGACATGGTGCCACCCCACAGTCTAGGTGGGGGGAGCGTGGAGGAGAGGGAAAGGTAGAGATGGAACACGGGCATGGGAGGGCACGCCGTGGAAAAGGAGGATGCACAACAATGATAATTCAAACTCGTAGAGAAGGTTGTGAGGATGATGCACCGCTATGGAGATGGGAGTGTCCATGGCATTGAGATCTACTTAACACCACAGATCGATGGAAGAACATTTTACCCTTGGATGAAAAAACTGTTAGGGTTTTGTTTGTTTCTTTGTGTTTCTAGAATAATATTATTCATTTACATCCACACATTAGCACATATAATGGATGATTACTTTGCGCCTTTGCGGTCCTTTAGAAGAAGCCCATGTAATAAAAACTTAGCGGGAACTTTAGTCGGCCGCTGACCCAAGCAAGCAAAAGGGCGTGTCACCTTGCGTGACTCTACTCCTGATCAATCGAAGTTCTACTAGTCCCTAGAAGTAGGGTGGGGGAGAAGATGAGGCTTGTATATTACAAGGCAACCAAAACCTAGCAATTAACATCGGCTGCACTGCATGCATGCAAGCGCCGCGCAGGCCGTGGGTGTCGGTGTCGACGAGATATGGCCGATAACCTAGCAAGGGTGTACCCAAGCTAGTAGATTGTGATCGGTAGAGGTGCGCTAGACGACTAACAGGATGTTAAGCAAGACGAAAGGGCAAAACACAAGAGATTTTACCCAGGTTCGGCCACCGTGAGGGCGTAAAACCTATGTCCTGCTTATAGTTTGTATTGCTTGATGGAATAATAAAAGATCTCCCTACCCGCCTTATATATGCGGGAGGTATAGTTACAGGTCGGATCTTGACCGACAAGATCTATCCTAATCGGTTACAATAGGGAAGTTTGTATGAAATACGATATAGAGTTATACAAGGTAATTATCTTGATGCCCACGCCTACGCCGTGATCTCCGCGATGGCCACCGACTCTGAAGGCGCCGAGTCTTGCGGCCTGAACGGTTCAGCCCAAGGTGGGCCGAGGGAATAGGGGTTTATCCCCCACGCCGCTGGGCTGGTCGTGCCTCCGGTTGGTGCTGCCGGAATCTAGTGGTGCGGCAACGGCGCCGGTGACTCGCGCATCCGCTGGGACGGGCAGCTTGGGGGTACTGGTAGCACTTGGCGAAACAACCTGAATTAACGTGTCGATCGACCTGATGATGTTAACCATGCAGGCCCAGCTACCGAGCCCAAAGCCGACCACACACACGTTGGTTTCTTTTTCACGAGGCTGGGTCGGTTGCGTCGCTTGGTTTGGATAGGAGAGATTACAATGAAGGGGTATGCGATGGGGACATAAAGGTAATTTAGATATTTCGCATCTCGGCTTATGGCCAAACTAGTTGTAGACCCTAACAGACGTAACAGAAGGCCATAAAGGTAAATAAATAAAAAAATTCCAGAGCCATAGAGATAACTTAAAAAAAGGGGTTGTATAGCTACAAAGTATTTTTTTTTTTTCTACGGCCACATATAGAGATAATTCTCCCTAATTTCAAACCCATAGAAAAACAAAACCGATAGTATTACTAGACATATGCTGTTTCTGACCGTGGATCTCCAACTGCATGCCATCCTGCGGCTGACCAAAATAGAAAGAGCGTGACTGGAAATACACGAATACTAAGGGTTTTTTTGTTGTAGCCTCTACAAGAATGTGTCCAGCTCAAGAAATGGAAGGGTTTTTTGTTGTAGCCTCTACAAGAATATGTCCAGCTCAAGAAATGGAAGGGTTTTTTGTTGTAGCCTCTTCACTCTGGAACTAAGGGCGTTGAAAAGCATACAAGATGCCAAACTGCCAACATTGGAGCACTAGTCATGCATGGATCGAAACAAATATTAATGTATAGTAAGGTAGTAAAATGCACTAAGTTAAAAAACAGACTGAACGCTTGACATGTCGTAGTATTTATTAGCCTGCTGATCCATCATAGTACTTAAAGGGTACTCTCAAATTATTAAGCAGGAAGAACAAGCAGCAGCATCAGGGAAACTCGTTATTATATTATAATTAAACTCCCTAGCTTGCTCATCGTCCACCTCTTAAACGGGATCAACAACATCATGGGTGATTAATTGCCTCCTCTTCTAGTCGTCGAGTAGTATTTGCTTGTAAAAGTTCCAGTTAGAGTGAGTCTCAGTGATGGGAGGCTGACCAAAAGGGTGCTCCTTGACGAAACGAGGAACGTCGTCTGCAATAGCGAGTGCCTCCAGGTATAGGCGAATATCTCCATCGGGTCCTGCAGTTCATGTATGCATCAATGGGACACATGTTAAATTAATCCGTAACGTTAGCCACCAAAGATAACGCAATATAACTTGTTCTGATAGATTACCCAATGATTCATCTTTGTGGTTCTTGTAGTTGTAGGGGGTAAGGAAAAATGGAAGTGTGCGGCTGTACGTAGAATTTACACACAATGCAATAGACATTAGGAGTAGATTAGTGTGAATTACATACATGAACCATTAGTGGTGGCGGTGTATATATTACCGGATTGCGCAGAGCTTTGTAGGGGGTAAAATCCATCATGAGAGTGTTTGAGGGTGAGAACTCCCCCTGCTGCCAGGGAAGACCATCCTCTTTGCCCCACAGCTTCTTCAGCTCCTTGAGCACCAACGGCTTGTTCTTGTTTTCAAGAGTGTACAACCCAGTAGAAGTGCACTTAGATGCGTCCTGTGCCCATCAAGCCAACAATATGAAACAAGTAATATTTCTTTAAGATGAGACAAAAACAACATGTGTGATTGGGAATTAAATGAAAACCTATGAATGCTTCTAAGTGGTAGTAACAAATAAAGAACATAATGATGATGCACGTATCGGAATTCCATTGATACGCACCCAGCAGAACAACAGGCGATGCTTGAGATCTTTCATGACGATATCAACAGCTGCATCAACATTATAACTGGGATCGGACGATCGGAGTGGAAAAATTGTAGCCATGGGCCATGCAAATGATTAAAGGATTCATCTAATTAATTACAGCAGTAGTGATTGAGTTAAAAATATGCAAAAGGAAAAAAAAAGATTTAATTATTCACCTCAGTCTTGACGACCATAAGCCCACCTCAAAGTTGCGAAAACAGAATTTCAGAAAGTCGTCGCAGAAAGACCTTTTGAACACTGCACGATAAGACACGCAGCACAAAGAAGATATATACAAATCATATACAGAGCATAAGCCGTAGGAGGCAAGATTTTACAGCTACCAATAGCTATAGCTAAATTACGACAACATGAAGCAGGGGATAAATTTGTACGTGCGATCGAGTCGAGAAGACAAAAAAGAAGATAAAAAGAACTGAAGATGGATTTATTCCCAAGCCGGCCCAGTGCATATGTAACTTTACCTAGATTGCCACGGAACCTTCCATGCGACAGACGGGCGTTGTTAACGTCTCGGTTAATATCGGCAAGTAAGCCATTGAGATTGAGAACGAGAAGCTTCTTCTTCCTCGTTAGACTGGCTGGAACTGGAACCTTGTTCTTCTCAGATTCCTCCTTGTTTTCAACAGAAGCAGCATCTGTTTGTTCAGTCACCTTCAGCGCCTTCGTCTTCTCCACCACCTCTGCTAGAAGCTCCAGCGCATCTTCATCATCTTCAGCTGCATGTGTGTGCAAGACGTACGTAAATAAATCGATGCATCCATTGATTATTATTATCAATTAAATCGCGCAGAGAACTTGACCCCGATCGAGCTACACAGACAACTAAGAGTCCGTACCAGTAGCGGCCGCCGCGACGATGTCAGCGGCGGTGGCAACCTCCGGCGCGGCGACCACGTCAGCGGCGGTGGCATCAGCCGCGGTGGCTACCTTCGGCGCGGCGATGACGTCAGTGGCGGTGGCATCAACAGCGGCGGCTACCTTTGGCGCCGCGAGGACGTCGTCAGCGGTGGTGGCATCGTCAGCCGCGGCGAGAACCTCCGGCACGGAGACGACGGCAGTGGCGGTGGCATCAGCCGCGGCGCCGATGCCAGCGGCAGGGAGATCGAGCTCGTGGTCGTCTCTCGCCATGGCCGAATGTGTCTGCGCCTCCTCCTGCCTCCTGAGTCCTGCCTCCTGGAGTCTTGGGCTCGCTGAGGAGAGCGAGTGGACGGAGGCATTTAATAAGGAGAGGGCGGCGCGGGAGGCGGACGGCGGGAGGAAGCTGAAGCAGCCGCCCCGCCGGCCCACCAGCTGGGAACCGAGGAGGCAGAGAATTTGCGCAGCCGGGGTTCCGGGCCAGCGTGTCGGTTCACTGCTGGAGCAGGAGGGCCCATGTCAGAGCATATTTTAAGGTGCATTTGAGGGGAAACATAAGGAATTAAATTGTGACTTTGTTTTGTGAACATTTTTCTAGCCTCTTTTTTTGCCATTCCTCTTAATGAAAAATAGGTTAAGGAACCGATCTCGATCGACAATAAAAATTGGGACGTGGAGGAGGGGTTTTGATTCCTTGGTCTTGTTGGTTTCTTAGGAGATCCGGAAGGAGCGCAACCGGAGGACGTTTGACAGCATCACGCGCACCTCTTGGTAGCCAACCGCGCAGCGGCCGACGAGTGCATCCCCGCAGGGTACAACGGCCTGGCACAGGTGATCGTCGCGGCACAGGGAACGTGGCGTTCGGGACCTCCGCTTCCACCCTTTAGAGCAAAATTGTGTGCTTACCTAGTACATCGACCGAAGCTGCGCCCGCCCGAACCGGGCGACTTGTGTAATGTGTGCCTTTGTACGGTCCGGCCAAATGTTTTGGCTTAACCGTGCTTCGTGTAAAAAACTCTAACTTCTCTTAATGGAAGACGTGCAATATGCACAGTTTCGAAAAAACGTTGCTACAGCTTGCACGAGCAAGATTTTGAACTTCTAGCCTGCACACTTCAGTTTAGGAAAGAAATGACTGTAGTTGCCAAAAAGTGAAAAAAAAAACCTGAGCTCCGCCGCCGACCACCACCCCGCCACGGGCATTAGGGTTAGCCGGAGCTCCGCGAGGTAGGGTCGGCGAACCCTAGCGCTAGCGGTAGTGGCTGTCTCCCCCGATGCGACCATGGCAAACTCTAACGAGCTCCACTGAATCCTCACCATAGTGCCCCCTCGATTTGGCCCGACCGCCACCGCCAGGGCTCACTAAGCCGCCCAGTGACCATCCCCACCTCCTATCTTCCCTTCCTCACCCTGGCTAGCCGACAATCTTCACCCTCCGAAATTGAGGAAGAAGGGGGAGAAGCCCATTGAAACCATAAAATCCAAATCGAGCAACAGCAACAGGAGAAAGGACCTACCTGGCGGCGGATTCGCCGCCTCCGGATCTCGACGGCGCCGCACAGGGAGCAAAAGCGGTGGGTGCGGGAGGCTGTGAGGACACGCGAGGAATTCGACGGGCGCCGAGTAGGCTGTCGGTCGCCATTGCCGGGTGAGAAAGGAAGAGTTAGGGAGAGGGAGGCCGTGTGGGGTCCGGTGAGGACGAAAGTGGTCATGGGCGGGCGTGTGGGAGGACATGTGCGTGCCACAACTCCTAAGCATGTGCACTCGTTGTGCAGTAGATTAAATCTTATGGACCCTAGGTCCATTCAATCTCCAATGCAACCCGTCACAGATGGACGACACATGGCACATGAAATAATTTTTTGGTATGCTAATAAAGTGTGGGCAGTAAACATCATAGTAGCCAATTATTTTAGAAAAATAAAGTCTATATAGTCCCTCAACTATTTTTGTTGTCCATTTCATTATGGAACTATAGAACCAGTTATGTGCGTGCTAAACTTTTTGTGTACCAAATATCTAACCCCTTGTAGTGGTTTTGTAGACCTGGTTTATTTGATGAACTCGGGATCCACACCTAATTGGGACACATTATGACACTGGTCCTACTCACGGTTCTAAATAGCGGGCTAAGACATTTAGCAATCTCCCTCCTCAAATACCTAATAGTGGGCTAAATTGATTTAGCGGGAGATTTTAGAACCTTGCTAGAATCCCATGGTCATATAGTTGATGGCCTCAATCCATATGCCCCTTGCTCAACGCTGTGTTGGAGGACCCTCGACCGGACGTTCCTGCTCCACCCACCTTACCGTCACCATCGTTCAGATCATTGTGGTGGTGCACTGGAGCAATACGATGAGAGGTGGAGTGTAGGGGCATGGGAGGGTACATCCCGAAAAATGCTAAAAGCTAGATTTTTTTTTTTTTTTGAAATTTAGCCCTTTTTCAAAAGAAATTTCAAATGTATCCTCGTTTTGAAAATATTTACATCAGGTATCCCTTTTTATCGCGCCGGGCCCGCCCGGCCGATATTTATGTCGCGCCACATGCATTGGCGTGACAAGGTACGGCACATTCCACGGCGTCTCCGACGTGGAAAAGCTTGTCGGTACGGTCTCGTCGCGCCGGCGGTTTGGCGCGACGAGACGAAATTTTGCAAAAATCATAACTCTCGACGATGTCGAATGAAGACGATTTTTATATGAAAATTGTAGCTCTCGACGAGATCTACAACTTTAGTTTTGAGTTTTTCATTTGACAAAGTTAAGGTGCTAAAAAAAATACTTTCTAGTTTAACTATTATATACTAATTTTTTTATGAGCTAAACTATTATATATTTTTTTTTTGAGAACCTTAACTTTGTCAAATGAAAAAACTCAAAACTAGAAAGTTGTAGATCTCGCTGAGAGCTACAATTTTCATATAAAATCGTCTGCATCCGACGTCGTATGAGAGAGTTATGATTTTTGCAAATTTCAGTCTCGTCGCGCCAAACCCCGCCGCGCGACGAGATCGTCCGCCGCGCCACATGCGTTGGCGCGACAAGCTTTTCCACGTCGGAGATGCCGCGGAATGTAAAGCCACCTTGTCACGCCAATGCATGTGGCGCGACATAAACAATACGCCGCGGCCGGCCCGGCGCGACAAAAAGGATACCCGATGTAAATATTTTCAAAACGAGGATACATTTGAAATTTCTTTTGAAAAAGGGCTAAATTTCAAAAAAAATCCCTAAAAAGCTAGTAGCTCATAAGGCCAGTCTCAATGGAGATTTCATGAGTGTTTCATGCACATTAAATGCAAATACCATATCGAAGAAAACTTCACTTTTTGCATGAAAAACTCCTAGGAGAGAGAAGTAAAAAAGTTTCACCATGGTGAAACCTTTAGGCACTCGCTTTCACATGCGTTGAAAACCGTGTGAAACCCCATTGAGACATAAATTGGGTTTCACCATGGAACTATGCAATTAAACCATGCAATGAGAGAGAGGTTGTGGGACCCGTGAGTCTATGAAACCGTGCAATGAAACGTGCATTGAGGGAGACGATATTTCATGTTAAAATTTCACATCTTGGAAACCGAAAGGTGAAACTCTCCATTGAGATCGACCTAAGCTAGCCATTGTGGCTGACCTTAAATGTCTAATTTGGGGAAGAATAGGTAAGGAGGTTATATATTTTTTTTTTCATTATTTTGAAGTGGAAATTTGTAAATTTACAATAAGTATATCATCCTTCCCTTGACATGTCAACGTCACAGTTAGAAGGAATTCGGTTCAGCACCCAAAAAAAAAAATTGTTAGCACCAGAACTCTATTTTTTAACAACTACTGTTTTGATGAATTTGTGATTTTTACGGACGCGTGATCCTTGAGAAAGGTTGACAAATGTTCCTCTCTCTCTTATATACGACGATGATGAAACGGCAACAATGTGCCTTCGTTTCCTATTGGGCAAGTGTTCAGCGAATTGGCAGCCCATGAGGCGATATATCAGGCCCAGTTAGTGAAAGCGAAGGTAGGGAGAGTGGCCCAAGTGGAAGAAAAACAGAGAGGATATATTAAAAGAAGAGCGCCGTTGCCGGGGATCGAACCCGGGTCTCCCGCGTGACAGGCGGGGATACTCACCACTATACTACAACGACTTGCTTGTCGTATTGGCAATGTTCACAGTATTTGATTACTAGAGTGCTAATTTGGTGATATTTCATAAGAATAGTACAAGGAGAAGCAAATACTCCCAGGTGCTAGGGTGGTGTACTTACAACTTTTCTAGTACGGTGTTTTTTTTTTTTGTGTGTGAAGTATTATTATTATATTTATACTAATAGCATTGCGTGTTGAAAGATAAAGAGACGGTGTAAGTTTTTTTTTTTTTTGTGCCGAGACGGTGTAAGTTGATCCACAAGGAAGGTCTAAGATGTCATTAAAATTGTACTTCTCTACTCTAAATTATAAGTTATTTAATTTTTTTTGGTACATTCATTTTGCTATGTATTTAGACGAACATATATCTAAATACTTAACAAAATGAATGAATCAAAAAATTAGAATAACTTATAATTTCGAACAGAGTCAGTACACCAAAATGTTAGTTTAGAAAAATCAATTTCTGGTTCTACCCGTTTGGCTGGTGCCATGCTGTTTGATCGCACCCGGCCCTTTGATACGACAATGTGTGCACGTGATGCTAATCATAGACTATCAACTAGCTAGTTCCCTAACTATATGAAATTAATTAACCAAATCCATAGCACCTACTGTACGTCTGTACGCAGTGACCGCAACACACAACCGTGTGCAGCCGGCCCTTTAATTAATACTCCCTCCGTCCGTCTAAATGATAAAGCGTATTTTGACCAGGAAAAGTCTTGTAAAGAAAAGTTTGACCATTGATTTTTCTTACAATATAATATCAATTGCTAAAGATCTAATATAATCTCAAAACCACTTTGAATACAAAAATGTTGATGCAAATTTTATGTACTAATTGTACATATATTTTAAGTAATTGTTGGTCAAAGGTTATAAAGTTTGACTTTCCCTCGGTCAAAAAATACGCTTATCATTTCTGGACGGAGGGAGTAGTACAAGTACTACAATTCTACTACAAAGTTACAAGTGGACCGGCCGTGCATTATCTTTCAGCACCCAAATGTAAGTTGATCCAAATCGTAGAAATCGAGTCATACTTGTTTCATACTCCCTCCATCTCAAAATAATTCATCATATTGACTTTAAAACATCATGTTTGATCGTTCGTCTTATTCAAATTATTTATACAATTTAGGAAAAAAAATAAATTATTATTAAAGTATCTCTAATAATAAAATAAGTCACATCAAAATGGATGATGTTTATATAAAAAAATTTGAATAAGACGAGCGGTCAAACATGACATCTTAAAGTCAACATGATGAATTATTTTGAGACGGAGTGAGTAGTTGATAAAAAATGTAAGTTGATCTAAATAGTAGAAATCAAGTCATTTTAGAATTGTGTCAAGTGAGATAAAGAGACAGTGTAAGTTTCATAGTTGCTTTAACCAAATAACTTATAACTTTTCACTATACGTAGGGCACATTTTTTTTTCATAGCTCATAACTCACAACTTTTTATAGCTCACAACCTGACAGATCCCGCATAAGTCCTTTCTGTATCTATTCGAATGCTATTTATTTTTGTTCAAAGAGGCCCTAATAGTGAAGGTCCACTTTTCGTGTAGAATAACACCGTTAAATTATTGTTGAGTAAATTCAGAAAGTTGCAAGCATCCATGTCAAGCCGAAGACTTGATCGGGATGAGCTTAACTTTATTTGAAATCAACTAATCCATTCCTATTTTTGGATTCAAAAGAGCTATTTATTAGATGATAAATACTATATATAAGAATCCAAACAGATCCAAATTAGAGCAGCTGGGGTAGCGAGTAGGATGAACAGGAACAGGCATCCGCATATATGGCCAGACACCGGCCGGTCCTCCATCGCCATGGATGTACACAAAGCATGGTAGTGGCAGCAGTTGCTAGGATAATAGATACTCCTAGCTGCTAGGGTGCTGATGCTGATCGATGGTGGTGGTGCACGCACTCACACACCACTCAGCGCGATGCATATATACAGTTGGGTTCAGGTAGTGTCACCGTCGTAAAGGAAGCCCCTCCCCTGCCCGATCTATCGGACAGCACTGAACAGGCCGGCACATGCACCTACCGGCCGGTCCAGTTCAGGTTCAGTCCAGTCCAGTCCAGTCCTGCCGGTCCACTCCATTTATACTCGAGAGCTAGCCAAAGTGTATCAATTATATTGGTTAGCACCTGGACCACGCATGTAAACACACATATAGTGTGGGGTGCAGTGATATATATATATACTCCTATATAGCTTCATTCACTTTCCTATCTTCCTCACACTACCTTTTCTTCACTGGCTTTCCATATATATGCATATGACTATACACCTACACCTACATATATCCAGCTTTCCATATATCGCAGCTAGCAACCATTCTCAGGCCATATATATATGCAGTGTACACAAATTATCGTGGTTGAGCCAAATATCTTATTTTATGTACACCAATTATAGCGGGGCGGATGTTGAGATGGTCAGACTATGTAACCCTTCTTTTTATCAATGCAAAACCAAAAAATAATAGTAAGGCCAGTCTCAATGGGAGGTTTCACCTCCCGATTTTCAAGACGTGAAACCCTTCGTGAAAACAGAGTGAAACAAGGTCTCTCAATGGCACAATTTCATTGCACGGTTTCACAAACTTATTTTATCCGATCCATGGGACCCACCATCTCCTTCCTTCCCTGAATTGGTTCCCTACCCGCACCCGTCCTTGCGCCCACGGCCGGCTTCCTCCCCATGGCGGGGAGGAGGTCGCCACCGCGGCGCAGAGCTTCGCTTCGCTTGCGCGAGCTGCCGCGCCGTCGCGGCGAGGAAGGCCCACCATCCCCGCGGCTCGCACCCGGCTAGGAGGCGGAGCGCGCGTCGCGGCTGCGCGATGGCGAGCTCGCTTTGCGGCGGAGCTCACGCCCTCTCACCTACGCTTTCGGCCGCGGCGTCACGAAACCGGCGGAGCTCGCCCCGGCGGCGGTAGGAAACGCGTCCGCGCCCGCCATCCCACCCACGCTGCGCCGGTCTCGAGCGCGCGCACACTTCGGCGCGCGGAGGTCGCGCCCGGTGGCGAGCGAGCCGCACGGGCGCCGCTCCCCGGATCATCCTCCAACCGCCCGCGCCCGCCGAATCCACAGCCCGCCGCGCCAGCCCACGAGTCCCCGACCGCGGCATGGCGGAGCGTGCTCGCCGGATTCCTCCCCACGGCGCGCGGACGGCCCTCGGGCGGACTCGCGTGGCGTGACTGCCCGCGGCGGACGACGTACGCGGCTTGCGGTCGGGCGGACTCGCGGCAAGAGACGGCGGCGCGGATGGCGCAAACGCCCGACGCACAGCCTGCTCGCCGTGGTGAAACTCCCAGCGCCTCAGTGGTCGTTTCATCCCGTTTCACGGCATGGGAAACATCGCCCGTGGAGTTTCACCATGGTGAAACGAATTTCTTCTCTCTCCTCCTCGTTTCATGCAAAAAGTACAGATCTGCTGATGTGGCACCCTAATTAATGTGCATGAAACACTGGTGAAACTCCCATTGAGACTACGCAGTTGCTCAAGACTTAACTATTCTTCTTAATCAACGATTTCTTATATAGAGAGAACGGCCCTAGAAAGTCATTCAAAACTTGATCGAAGAAAACCAGCGTTTATTGAAGAAGGCACATTGTAAATCACTAATTATAAGCTAGGCACTAAGTGAATGAAAGACACATCATAGACCAGTAAATGAATAGATGATCCACTTTTCCGAGGTGGACCTCTTTAAACCCATTTTTTGAAGGCGGGCATTTACAGGGCCTGCCTTAGCAAATGAACTCACCCTACTAAGGCCGTCTCCAATGGTTAGCTATTTGGCTAGCTAGATGTGACGTGGCACTAAAAAAGTAGGAGAGAGAGTAGTCACTAGCTACATGCAAATAGCTAGACTATTTCACGTAGCCCGAGAACATGTGAGAGTGGCGTGTGGGTCCAATAACATAAAATAGTATTTGTTTTTGTCTCTCACCTCCACGTCAGCCGACTACGTAGCTAGTACTAGCTATTACCATTGCGGACGCCCTAATAGTCTGCAACAGTCTACTACTAGTCTCGAGTATATAATGGAAAATTGAAACCCTGGCCCACATTGCTCTCTCTCTGTATCCCTCATCCTCAAGTGCTGCCCCACTGTCTTCCTCACCTGCGCTCCTCTATCCCTCACCATTTCCCGGCGTTGGTGGCTGGAGGCACCTAGGTGGCGCTCGTGTGGCCCTCATGGTGGCGTGGTGGCAACGAGTGGTTCAGGTGCACCTTTAGTAGTGACAAGTAACTTTCGGCGCTCTGCGCTAGCGGTGGATCGAACACTCCTTCGTTGGTCGCATGGACCTCTTTCGAGTTGCCCCACGGTGGATCCATCGAGGAGGGTGTGGGATGCGATGACAAAGGCTGGATCCGTCGAGGAGGACGACAACCACGATGGTCTCCAATAGATTTGGGTCCTTCTATTACTCACGTTGACGTTTCGATTGCTCTACTCATCCCAAATTTCTTTTTTGCGGTAATCAGTGGAGGATTCTACTCTGGTAGCATACAACAACAACATAGCGGCAAGGGCGACACCATGGTGGCTTGGACAACATTGTGTGAATTGTTGTCGCTCGGCTGGCTAGCGGTTTCTTGTTTTCTTTTTTATTTGGTTTCTTGAGGCGGCCAAATGTCCCTCATTGTTATTCTCCATTAACAATGAAGTTACCATGGAGTCGGAAGAGCCAACCGCCTCAGAAAAAGTTCTTGTGCCTACATCTATAATTGTTTCTACAGTAGTGTTTCTTTATAGTTTGGTTCCCTTATATATACATGGTTTTTGTCCAAAAAAACATGTCTCTCTCTCTCTCTCTCTCTCTCTCTCTCTCCCTCCCTTAATTGTAATTCAACATGATCATTTTACTTAGTTGACATCCTAATTGATTAATATAGAAACCACCTAGTTAATTTCAGGTTGGGAGGCTCTATGTGTTGACGCTAATTAGGTTACATACCAGCAAGGGGCTAGATCGTTCAGTAGAGGCGGCCATAGATTAGCCTAGCCAACTTTTGGTCAACCTTTGCTAGCTTCACAGTGTGTTCTCACATGAACATTTCACCTGGTGCGTCTAGTGATGAGCACCACATGCACGACATATTGTCAGAGGAGTCTCATTGGGAGCACGATATGCAAGACACAACAATCAGGTCTCTCAGAACCTAAAACCCCACACGCCCAGGAAGGATGAAGATCTCTTGTTTGGTTTTGGCTAATTAGTGACACCTAAGGACTAATCTCTCAATGCTAAGTGTTTGACATGATTGGAGATTGGTCGTGCCGGGAGTTGGTGCATTGTGATTATGGATGAGGGATCGAGGTGATCCAAAAGATGGTCAAGCGTGCAACTCGGTGGAGTTTCGGAGATCAAAGGTCCCAAGGCAAAGGTATAACCATAGGGCTTTTGATTTCACACCCAAGACACCATAGAGGGTGTGGGTGGTTATAGGATCGATAAGCCGTACTATAAAGAGAGGAAAAACTTTCGTACATATCGATCCTCACGTGCCTTTAGGTTCAAGTCTCATATGCATGCATTCTAACCTAAAGTGCTAACTCCGTCCTTGTCGAAAATGGTTTCAAAAATGCTAACACATGAGGTCGAGGTGTTCTTCGGCGTGTCGGCAACAAGAAACAAGTGACGGAAGTCGGTTTGGAGCAAAGGCGAAGGAATGGCGGCGAAACGACGAGTTTTTTTCGCGAGCTTCGGGCGTGGACGGGCCTTGGCCGGGGCGCTTCCGGTGCGTGCGTCCGGCGAGAGCATGTTTTGGAGCTTTTCGGCCCGAGGGCCGACCGGACGCTTTCGGTCTTGACCGGAAGCATCGACGGACGCCGCGACCGGACGCTCCAAGGGCAGGGGTCCAGCACTGTTCGGGGTTGTCGGTTGTGGACCGGACCCACCGACCGGACTCACCGGTGAGTCCGGTCGCCGCTCCCGGCCGGGCGGCGTGGTTTTCTCCCCAACGGCCACATTTAGGTGGTGTGGGGTATTTATACCCCCTTGGCTGCCACTTGCTCTCCCTCTTTGTCATTTGAATCACTTCTAACATCTTTTGAGCAAGCAAGCAAGCCTCCCTCCTCTCTCATTCTTGATTTGAGCTTCATTCTTGAGAGAAGAGTTGATCCTAGTGCATTGCATCGAAGTTCTTGCATCTAGAGGCACTTGGGGATCGTTGTGAGACGGTGGATTTCCGTTTCTCTTGGAGGCACCGCTCCTAGCCGGCTTGGTGAAGTGGTGGAGGCGTTGGCAAGAGAAGGTGATTGTTCTTGGCCACCTCCGGTTGATTTGTGAGAGGATTACGCACTCCTCGTCGGGAAGACAAAGTGCAAGGAATACATTGCTCGTGCTTTGGGTACCACACTTGTTGAGTGGTGTGTTGAGGCTAGCAAGGGCACCGCCCTAGCTCAAACACCATCCTTGTGTTGGTCGGCACAACCGGAGTAGTTGTCGGGTGTACAAGCGAACTCGGGTGAACAAATCGATTTGTTCATTGTCTTGGTGATTGGTTCTCCATCACATTGTGTTGATTGGTTCATCCCCTTCCCGGTGATTGGTTCATAGCCTCTTCAAGTCGGTATAACAAATTTCTCACTCTTGCATTACTTTCCTTGTTTACCTTGAGTAGAGAGCTAGCACTTGCTTGTGTAGGTTGTTCTTGCTAGCATAAGGACCATATTAGGATTGCTCATTAGCTAGAGTAGTGACATAGACTTTGTGTGGACTAGAGATCATAGAATTATTTAGTCTTGTCACTAGAAGGCTTGCTTGACCACTAGAGCTAGTGCAAACCGTTTTACGCCGTGTTTTATACTAATCGGTTTGTTTAGTTGAGCTTGTAGAAAATTTTTATAGGCTATTCACCCCCCCTCTAGCCATCTAGGACCTTACAAAGGACCCTGCTCTTCATCGTCATTGAACCACCAGCCATTAGCAGCAAAGAAGAACAAACGCCTAATAGATCCAAATTTGATCTTTTCTTGTTTACACATATTTTTCCCAATCCATCTTCATCTCTTCGGTCATACAGTATATACTTTGGCTGCTAACAATAAGTTACCTAGCCAAATCATATCATGGACCTCAAATGAAACTAATAATTCAATATAATATATAGATGTATGTTTGGTGTTCCTAAAATCAACTTGAAAAAAACCACTTTTTGATATTTGATTAGCTTAATTATTTAGGATGCTTTAATCAGTAGTGTAATTACATATGTATTGTCCTACGTATACTATATTTTTTTTTTGAAGCAATACTACATATTGACCGATCGAGTCGATGAATGGGCATACTGAGCGTTACTGTTTGATCTTTGTTTCTCATAATAATGCCTTTTGGTAATGCATGCTACTGTATCACCATAAGTTATGCTTTGGTCTGGGTTCAGAGGAGACGACAAAGGCTGCGAGCTGCCGTGCCGGTGGGGCCTCCCATGGATTCGCGCGGCCGTGTTGTTGCCACGGGGTTGGTCCTCCATGTCCGCGTACAGCAGCAGAGAGTAGATATCCGATCTCATCGACGCATCGATCACCATCTCTGGAATCTCCTCTTTTCCGCCCACTGACAGCAATAGCTTTTGTTGCAATTGCAATTGCATGCATGCCCTGTCTACTCTTCCCAGTTGCATCATGTATGTGTTGTGTACTGCGCTTCAATCTCAGGTAGAGATCGATGATGCATGATGGAGCTGTCCCAAAAAAAAATTATGCAAATATGATGCCATCATGGAGCTGTTTACTGGAATAGTACTCTCTCTGTGCACCTTTGAATAATTCACTGTTCAAATAAAGTGTGTTCATTGACAGCAATAGCTTTTGTTGCAATGCATATGCTCTCTTGTCTACTCTTCTTCCCACTTGCATCATGTATGTGTGTGCTCCTCTCAGGATAGCATGGAGTTAACATGCCTGTCAAATTTATTTTTTACTATGTTCTTTTTGCAAATATGATGCCATCATGGAGCTCTTTACTGTTATAGTACTCTGCCCCCCACCCCCCTCTCTCTCTCTCTCTTCCCCTGCACTTTAAATAATTCACTGTTCAAATAAAGTGTGTTCATTGATGTTATAAATACATGAGCAACCAATTACATATCACCCACTAAACTTGGAACAATACAGAGAAGGTTGACCACTGCGCAAGAATGACACACACAAATCGAGTAATTGTTCAAATTTTCTTTATCTAAAAAATGTCACATGTTTTAGAAAAACCATTTTTATTATATAGCCAACTAAAAATTACTTTTACTAGTCAAATAATTGCTAGTCAGATGTGTAGGGCATACTGTCTTTGTAATTGGAGGGACATGTCCTTTTTGTTTTTATTAAGTGGAACTATACGTCCCTTTTGAATGCATAGATTCTGCATGAGCACATTGTATGCCAAAGTTTTTTCTTTCTAAAGATATACGTACTTCCGCATGTTTGACTTTTTTGTACTAGATTTTGTTTTGCATTTAAACATATGTTATATCTAGATATACATTGCAAAATTGATGTACCAAAAAATTTAAAGTGACCTATAACTTGAAATATAAGGAGCATAATTCTATCCTAATTAAAGTCTTCAACAAAAACACCTATATATACTCCACAAAAACAATATCAATAATCCAATCCCTGAAAAGAGTAGGCTCCACAAAATTCTAATGTTCCAAATAGCCCTCGAAATCGAATCCGGTAACTCGCCCAGCAGCTCTCATGCATAATCAGTCAGTCCGATGCCCTCGTCTCATCAGATCGACTTGTCGAGCTAGCTTGGGGAACTAAATCCGGACAACTGCATTGCGCCCACACCATGAACAGTCCGCGGAGATATCATATCATGTGGACGGCTAGCTGGAGAACACATTATATTGCTGTACTTTTTGTCTAAGCTCATAGGATCGAGATGTGCTTGTCTACCGGCTTTAGAGGCATGATTTTGAAAGCTGTCATAGTCGGGCCACTGGGAGCATTTTGCTTGCGCGGTGGTCATTGTCCTGATTGCTGCTGTACATCCTAAGCATCCAGGTGATGTGCTCTTCATTCTTTATTTCCCTTTCCTTTTTGTTGGTCACTAGGAAAGCTAGTGCAACAGATTAAAAGGAGGACGAATATACATGCATGTACATGTGAGGAGAGAATAAGTTTACCCTACCTTGCTGGTTGTCGATTGTACTAACGTCTTGATGTGTGATCCATCAGAAGCTCTGATGGTGAAAACCACTGCCATTGGAGGATTGTGCTACTGTGTGTACCAATTTTGTTAAAAAGAAAGCTAAATGCTAAGCGATATGAAGATGATCCTCATTATCTATCCATTTTGTATGCCCATTTTAAGCAACCTAATTTTATGGAAAGATCGAGCCCTCATAAATTTGAGCTGCTTTTAAAACATATTACTTTTCATCCTTAACCCTACTATATATTATATCTAAGAAATACACTATTTATTATTTTTATGTCCCTGATTTATTTGGAACCTCCTAGAAAGTTGGGTGGCTTAGGGACAGACACGGTCCGCTTTTGCTTGCTGTTGGGTCCTTGATCTAGGACCATGACACCGATGCAGGAAGTGTGGAAGCAATAAGCATAACACATAGCTAGGGAACGAAAGGACATACATAGAACCCACGCTTTAACAAAGTATATGGAAAACATCAAGCTATTTGAAACCCCACACACATATATACATATATATATTCCATGCGTGGAACCCTTTATATGTGAACTATGCATGCTGCACCATGCGTTGTGTGCATGCATCATACTGCCTCAAATCCAAATTATAAATCGTTTTGACATTTTGGTTCATTCGTCTTGCTATGTCTCTAGACATATTATTACATCTAGATGTATAGTAAAATAGATGTATTAAAAAAAGTTAAAGCGGCTTATAATTTGAAACATGGGGTGTACGTTGTATGTCTTAACAGTGCAAACAGAAAAATGGAGCCAAGATATCCATGCTCCCCTGCAAGAAAAGTTTTGGCATGCATGATAGAAGAGAGAGAAATAAAAAGGCATGATATCGATCATTGATAGTGTGTATGTAGGGTATCCATGGTCCATCCATCTATAGTTCTTGCATTAGCTCCTTGCTTCGAGCTGAGATGCTTGCATTTATCGAACCACTATTAAACTTCCTCTCTCTCTTCCTTGGTCCATGTTATGTTTTTCTTACAAAGGAAGCTTTATTACTTTTCAAGAGCAATACATCGAATTGACACAAAGCTTTGAAAAAAAAACTTCCACCCTCTGCTTTTCGACAAGCACATACCCTTAAAAAAGAAAAACCGCACACACTCTTGTTTCTTAATCCATGATCGATGTCACCCTCTACAATTGAGTATTTGACCCATCACCATACCCCACTCCTGCGGGACATATGGAGTGTGTTTGGTTCGTTTCCACCGATAAGCCTGCTAGCAAAATCAAGCTATGCTAGTCTAAGTCTCGTTCTAGCTGGCCAACCTGTAGTTGTTTGGTTCATTTCCCTAACTAGCCTGGCTAGACATTGGGTGTGTTTGGTTGTTCCTTTTACACCGCATAGACTTACCTCTTCTTCGATTTGGTAACGTTACCTCTCTCTCTCATTTCGTCGAACAGTTGGTTAGTGTTGTTTGTGCTCCAGCGATTCAATCCAAAAAAATTACCAACAATTCCAATTCGATGGAATTACTGCCCATTCCTACAAATTCTTAGAAAATCCAGCACAATCGTGAATCACTTGGTACTAGGAAATCCAGCACAATCCGAGAAAATCCTACAAATTCTTTTGGAAGACGGCCGGTTGTCGCCCCGCAGCGTGAGCTGTAGCTCCAGCTTGCACTTGGTGAAGTGCGCCGGGTACCTCCTCACCGGCGAAAGCCACCTCCATCCGGAACATCATTGTGGCGTTCTCCTTGTGGAAGGACTTGGCCCAGTCCATCGCCGTTGTCTATGAGTACCCGAGCCCCCGCCGCATCTTGGTCGCCTTGCTCCGCACGCCCATGGCTGCCTTAGTCCGCCCTCGTCCCCCGCCCTTGCGCCCCCCGCCCTCGCGTCGCCCTGTCCGCCGCCCCGTGGGCTATGCACTCGTGTAAGACTGCGATGAAATCGGGGAGCCGTGCCTCGGCGTCGGTGGCGGAGGAGGATGGGCCCCCAAAGGACGACATGGTCTCGGAGAAGGATGCGACTGCGGGCTCTGAGTACCCATCCCCCCGCCGCATCTTGGCGGTCCATCGCCGGCGTTCTCCTTGGTGAAGGATGCGACTGCTCGCTGAAGGATGTGACCGCCACACGGCACCTCCGCCAACGCGCGTCGCCAAGAACACCGGGAGGTGGAGCATGGGATCTCGACCATCCTCTTAGGCGTTGTTGCGAACATCGGGAGGAGGGGTGGAGGAGCACGAGATCTCGGCGACGGGAGAAGGGTGGGCGGTGGAGGAAGTACCGCCGTGGGAGTAGGGGCGGTGGGGGCATGCCGGCGGAAGGAGAAGCGCACATGGGAGGTGAAGCGAACTCATGGTTGGCTCTAGCCTGGCTACGAAAGAAACACCACCCCGGTGATTCAATCCTGCCTAGCTAAAGGGGCACGTTTGGCCAGCCCTAGCCAGGCTTTGTACCGGCAACCAAACAACGAAAAAAATGGCTCCACGGGCCATGGCTAGGGCTGGCCAAACAACCAAACACACTCATGTATGTCCTACCAAGCATCATTTTAACTCATAACATAGTAATTTCTTTAACTATTTTTTTACTTATCCTATTTATTTGCAAAAATGTGCATCCACACGCGGCCCAAAATCGTAGGGGGCTTGCTCAATACACAGATGGTTGGTTATATGCCCCTCCTGTGGGAAGGTGCCTTGAGTGCCTAAAAAGCATGTTTTGAAGTAGCATCATATCTGGTGCTTGATCATGACAAAATTAACTAATTTGGGCTTTGCTATATTACTCCAAAAAGATCGTGGACTACCAATCTGGGTGTCAATTGCTGCAAGTTCTGAACTATGGATCTTACGTATTATCTTGTAAGAGGTAGTGATAGAAGAAACTGAAAAAATTCCATGTCCATATTAGCTTTAATAAAATACATGATCTAAATTTTTATTTGATGTAACATGACATAGAATTGTATCTTGACAAGTGTTTAGATGTGTCCAAAAGGCGAAAAGAGGTTCATAGTTTTGATCACGACTTCGGAAGTAGGAATGAAATTGATTGTCTCTATACGTATATATACTTCGGAAGTCGATCAGTGCAAAAAAGATTATCCACGTGTGGACCGAACAAGGAAGGAGGAGGAGGATTTCCATTTTCTTTACCTAACACATGTGAGTGCAAACAAGAAAAAAAAATGAGGGGACTAAAGATATTTATTTATTTATTACTATGAGGGATGCTGAAGTCCTAAAAAAATCTTTATTTAGAGTTCCATCCTTTTTCTTAAAAAAATACTACCTCCATTCCAAATTGTAGTTCACTTTGGCTTTTCTAAATACATTGCTTTTGCTATGCACCTAGTTATATACTATGTCTAGATGCATAGAAAAAATGCATCTAGAAAAGCCAAAGCGACCTACAGTTTGGAACAAAGGAAGTATTTAATAGTTGTGATTGTTTAATATCTTTCCTCTAGAAGGCTAACCGGATTACTATAATAAAATCTACCGGATTAAACAACATGACCATCACAACAAAATTCCACTGTGTGGGGAATGGTAAGAGATCTATGTTTTTTTTTCTCAATCACGCAAAAATAGTTGCACGTTTTTATAGCAAGAGAGAAAATGTTCAAATACAAGGGGGTGACAAGTGATTGTCAATAAGCTCAGGAAATCCCAACCCAACGACAAAAACTTATCCTATTACTCGCTAAAGAAGACAACTGAATTGCTTAGGGATTCCCGACCAAGGACTTGGCGCAGATCAAGCCCCCGAGGCCTGGCGGTGGCGGCGCTTTTGCGCACCAACCTCGCGCTGCTCTAGGAACAACTGTCCGAGGGGCTCCAAGTTCTTTGGGTCTTGATCAAAGACTAGGTCGTACCTCAACTCAAAAGCTAGCTTATCCTCCAACAGAGTAGCCTGGCCGAGCCTTTTCTTCATAAGGTATTCACCCTGCTTGGAGACAAGAATGCAGGAAGGCTCTGGGCCATGATTTTTCCGCTGCGTGTGGACAGCCTTGGCCACAGCGTGTCACCATCCTGTATAGGCAACGGCAACATCAGTGACGATCGTGGGCTTCTTGACCTTGTCAATGAAGTTCTTGAGATGGCGCCGGCTGAAGCCGTTCGCGGGCAGCGGTGGCGTGCATTGTCCCACATCACGTGGGAGGCGTGCACATCACACCATCCGCATGCCTCCTCGCTTCCCTAGAGCTAGTGAAGGTCGGGCGTGGTGGCCTCGGGATCCGTCATGGCCTCGACAGACGGTGTATGGCCAGCCTTGGCCGAACGAGGCGATACCCATTGTTGCCATGATATCATCCCACATCCGTTGACACAGATGTCGATGACTCCTCCGCCTCCTACGCCTTTCGTCGTCGTTACAAGATGCTCTAGGCACGCCGTCGGCCACACCCGGTGCCAATTTATCTGTGCCTGGCTTACCGCCCAGAGCACACAGCTGGTTACCCGGAGTGTCTAAGACTAATTGGCAGTCAGCGGCTCTGATTGCGTTGTAGTCGGTAGGAGGTACCTTCCACCGCTCAGTGGCTCTGATTGCGTAGTAGTCGGTAGGAGGTACCTTCCACCGCTGCTTGTAGTCTCGTGTGAGGTACCAGAACCCTTGCAAAATGAGGAAGCGAGGAGGCAACCGACGTGTTACCACCCAATGGGCGGTGGAGAGACAGTTGAAACACTTCCTCGTGAAGATTCGCCTCGATAGCGAATGGGGGACGCTAGCCGCCCGGCAAAGGCGGGGCGACATGTTCCACTGGGCCCACCTAACGATGTTGGCGACAAGACCTGGCACCAACCTTCAGCGTCCAAAGTGGAGATGCATCACCGAGCGGAGCACTGGTCGCGACGCTCGAGACTTCATCGGGAAGGGATGCAGACCTCCACAGGTCGGGCAGGCAGGCCGTGCACTAAGTCGAGGCGCGGCCGTCGCCGGTGAGCCACGCGGCTGCACCGCTCGGGCACCACATTTGTGCTAGTCGGGGCCTGCTAGCCACACACAGCAGTGGCACCGACACAACAGCCGCCAAAGGTGGGGAACAGGTGCGACCGGGCCTAGCAACGGCGATGCACGAACCTACGACATCAGGCAGACTATGTCGAGGTAGGAGGTTCAGGCCCTCTCGGCATATATTAGAGTCGTCATCCACCTAATGACGAGCTTTGGAGTGCCCCACTGAGCCAACCTAGGGTGAAAGGAAGGGTGGGGCGAAAGAGGATGACAAGTTAAGCTCGGAGGGCAGATGGGGAGGCACAAACTCCTCGATGCCGGGCAGCCCGCGCAGCTGCGAGTAGGGCGGGAGTCGCCGCCCCGCCCTCAACGAGGACCATTGACTCGTCCAACATCAGCCGCGATTCGGGATGGGCAACCGCTACGCCCAGCGGCTATAGGGAGGATGAGGAGCACGGTGGCGGCTCAGTATAGTCAATGACTAAAGTGGTGGTGCCCGCGGCGGCGGTATCACCGTAGACCTCCGAAGCGGGCACCCACGATAGTGACGAGGTTGGGGTCCCAGGTTCTGGGGACAGGCGCTTGACGGCTGGATCTGGGCTTTGAGGGCCATCCACAACCTTTCCCTACCCACATGCATGGTGGCATCGCAGCGTCCGACGGCCCCCGCGTAGGGTTCTTGCCGCCGAGCTGAGGTGAGGGGAGGGGGAGGTGACCGCCATGTCCAGCCGCTCGCCTCATGCTACGGACGGAGTGGACGCCGCTTGGTAGGCTCGAACTCGGTGACGCGGCTGGCCCACCATGACCGGTAGTAGAAGGGCGAGGGAGGCGGGCTTCAAGGTTGGAAGAGGGGGGCTGGCGGGTGGCGAGATGGATCGAGGAGGGGAACGGGAGGGAGTCAGGCCGCGGGGACATTTCAAAGCAGTCTACGGGCACCTATGGGAGATCTATGTAACAGTGTCAGCTGCGCGCTTGAGCACACGATTCAAACGTAGTTGCTCAATTAGTGTTATATTTATGATAGGCCAGTGCTCCTGGTAAGTTTTTTTTAAAAAAAATAAAGAAATGGTGGGAGAGAGAGATGGGTAACTTCTTTCTCATCGTCAACAAATTAGACACAGAGGGAGAGAGATGAAGTCGTCTATATAAGTCCCATCTCCCAATTCCGTGATCAGGGACGCAAAGGAACCATATCGTCACATCGCACTCCGTCCACTATGACAATCGTACCTTGGAGTACTAGGCCAATAGCTTGCTAGGTAGCTAGTAGTTGTAGAGACGGAGTACCTAGAGGGTGTTGAGATCCACTGTAGCTTTGCTTGACTAATTATATCGCCGGCTATAATTTGCACGACGAGATATATACCTACGTACTATCGGGTACTACATACCTAGCTAGTTCAGATCATGAGAGCTGCTGGGATTTTTTTTTGCCAGTATGATTTATCGCATTTTCACTCTTACTTTGACCCTGTTTGTTTGGGCTTCCAGCAGCATTAGACCCCAAAAGCTTTAAGGCCAAACACACAGCTGATGCTAGCTTTTGTGAAATAGTTCTCATATTTCCACTTAATTTTGTACCACTGCATATTTTGCCTACCCGTGCATGGATCGCCAGAATTGGCCATGCTTCAGTCGTCACATTTCTGTATATATGTCTGTCACTCAACTCTATCTATATGTGTAGTACCACTCCATGCAACTCTGTCCCGCTCAGGCGCTCACACACTCCAGCGTAATCATGCCACCATTGTGGTCGCTATGGACTTGTGGTGCTTCATTCATATTAAATAAAATAAAACTTAGATGAAACCTCTATTCTCAATGGAGAGTTTTATTATGTGATTTCATAGGTATTTAATTTCATGACTCAGAGATAGTTGGTATTCATGTCAAGAGAGTTTCATCAAGATGAAACTTTTCCCTTCTCTCTCCTTAGTGTTTCATGCAAAAAGTGGACTTTTGTTAATGTGGTGCCCTATTTAATGTGAATAAAACGCCTATAAAACCCCCATTGAGATTGACCTTAGTCGACTATTATCTTGCACCTAGTGTGTAATAATTCCCATCACTTCAATCTACCCACCAGATTAAGGGTCTGTTTGGTTCCCAAGAGACTAGAGACTAGGACTAATTTTTAATCTCATTTAGTCTCTAAATTACCAAACATGAGGACTAGGGGCTCATTTTTAGTCTCATTTAGTCTCTATTTCAATAGACTCTTGGGAGGGCCTTGGGACTAGTTTTTATTCCCATTTAGTCCCTAATCCCTAGTCTATGGAACCAAACAAGGCTTAAGGATATGTTTGCTAGAGCTTCAATTCCTCTACTACAAAAACAATTTTGACTTTGGCTCCTTTGGAAAACAAAAACATAAATCATGGCTCCTCTACTTATATAAGGAACTTTTTGGCAGAGCTATGCTCCCTGATTCTCTGGTAGAGTGGTTCTTGTGGTTGAAAGTCATTCTTTTTTTATTCTTTAGCATAAAACTCTCAAAATCAGATGGAGAATCCCTTCACAAAATTTAGAGAAACTACACTTTTCAACTCTCAGACTCTTATATTCATTTCACAGAAGAGAATCACTTCACAGTAGAAAATAAATTCTCGCTGGAAAAATGTGTTTGGCAGTCAGGGAGTGATTCTCGCTGAGAATCCCAGCGCTGCCAAACGGACCCTAAATAAGCGCGGATTTGGCTTCTCTATGACTTCACGTCTTCTCCGGCCCGGCCTGTTTGGTGCAGCTCTCAAACGTGCTCTAATAAGCATAGGATGCTAGAGAGCTTTGCCTCTTTTCAACCAGGAGATCATGCCATACTTTCTGCGTCATCATATCCATTATTACAGATATAATGCTGGATTTGTCCCCTTTTAACTTCAATTGGAATATTAAATCTAGTACTGGTAGTACCATCCATACTTGATTTGATTTGACCGGGTTGGTGGCATCCATCAGGGCTTTCTTGTTTGGTTGTTGAAGCGTGGATGCGCATCAGTTTAACTTTTGTAGCATTTAGCGAGTGCTACAATTTCAACTATACATATATTCACAGGTTCCAGATGTCAAGCTGGTAGTGTAACCACCTGTTTTTTTTCTCCAACTCGTTTGTAGCACCAACCACTTCGCCGTTTTTACACAGGTTATTACAGTATTGTACTCCCTCCATCCTTCCTTATATATAAAAAAAAAGCTCCCTCCATCCTTAAATATGTATCCTAGAAACTATAAGAAAAAAAAATAGGTAGAATAATTGATGCATGTAACACCCCCATTAATAATCGTAGAAGATATCATGCTTATCATATTTTGACTCAAGTGGTACTAGAAGATATCATGCTTCTTAGAGAGATTAGGGCATTCCGAACCTAGAAACTATTACTTGATTTATATAGTTAAAGTCAAGTAGCTAGACACAACACATAGAAACCCATTGCTAATTAATAGATAATTTCTTCAAAATTAAATTTTGTCAAATCAAATGCCTTCTCTAATATCATCTATACCAATCACATCTCTTCATAATTTGATTTTCATGTAGGCGGTTTTTCTTTATATGAAATCATTTCCTTCACTCTCTTCGTTAACTACAATGCCACAACAACATTTTACTTAATTGACACAATAATTAATAGTAATAGAAACTATATAGTTTCTGGTCTAGCTTCTGGTTTTGGTCTAGCTTCAATGTAGCCTAGGGAATAATTTTATCTGGTTTCTTCTTGGTTTTGTTGTGTTTAGATCTGACCATGACGAAGGACTAGGGAGTGGCATAAAGAAGAAGACACAAGAAAGAAGAAATTTCTCAACTCTATCTACAGTAATGTTAGTCGTCGTACATTGGGCATCTAATTTCAGGCCTTTTGTCAAGTGTTTGCCTATGCGTTTCTCCATATGAATCACCATATACATGTTTGGATTTGAGATTTGGAGCTATACAAAATATGGGTACAATATAGATGAAGATTAGTTTCTGGATATACGTAATGTATTCAGAGTGCTGATAATGCGATGATGTACTCAGCAATAATCTAATCTATTTTTTCTTTCATCTAAAAAATAAAATTATAAATGTACATGCACATTGGGAAGGGAAGAAATGGGCAATTAATCAATAACCAAGATGGATGGCTACAATTTCAATCTTTGTGAAAAATATTTTCTATGATAGAATTTCACTTGTTTTGAGAGGAAAGTAATACTCTTATGCAATGAGTTAATTTTCTTTTTTTTTCTCTAAATAAAGGTACAATGAGTTAATTTGGTTTTTTCCTCGAATGGTTCGCTTTATAAAAGAATAAAAACAATTAAGATCTGCTTTGGCCACCAATTAGTTAGCATTGTCCAAAGTGCCTTTAAAGAAGGAAAGCAATATTAATGGAACATATTAAGTCTCATTTCTCCAATATCCTACTACATCTCATGAGGACATCACTCAATGAGGCCTGCCTTTAGTGCAGTCTTATGGGAATTTTATGCACATTAAATATGGTGCCACATTTGCAATGTGTATAGAGCTTTTGCATGTATTAGGGAGTAGAGAGAAGAGAATCTTTTCATGGGGGACGAAACGAGTGAGCGTTGTTTCCAAAATGTTGGAAACCGGATGAAACCCGCACCGAGAGCCTTCATTCGTTTCATCCATGTTGGATTTCTCCTTCCTTCGAGCATGGGTGAGGCCGCCACCACCGAAAGTGAGGACAAGGCCGTAGGGTTAGCCGGAGGCGCGAGATCCACAAATGCGCTGGCTCTCGTTGACTACCATTGCATAGGCGATGCTGGCCACGACAAGTGACATGAGAGAAGGAAGTAATGTGGATGTGATTCCCGATCTTCTGTTAGGTTCATGATAACTATTGATTTTGGTGGAAAGTTTACATGCCGATTCGGTTTCAGATCCAAAGAATCGAACCCTACAACCTTAGCGCTACATCTCCCCTGGTTATCAACTCAGATCACAAGCTCGGTTGACCTCACCAAGAAGGTTATTCCCTACTACCAATCGAAGAACACCGGCAAGAACAAGGTAAAATGCATCCGATCAATTGAAGTGACAATATGCAAATCATATATCATTAAGATCTCAACATGGGGTTTCAAAAATGATAATGGCGATTGTTTAAAAATAGATTAATCTAAAGAAAAATAAAGAAACCTAACGTAGGTGATCGTTGCAGAATATATAACCTAAGGGGTCTCCGAGGACCCTATTTGCATCCCTAAGGATCAGTGCCGACACATTACAAGGAACAGCGATGCAAAATACCTAGCAGATTTTGGACGTCAACTTGTTTTGATGATTCCTAACAATTTCCAATGGTTTCATTATCAAATTATCTTTCCTATCAGATATGTATCATTGAAAACCGAGTTTGTATATGAATTGGGCGTCTATTTTACTACGTAGACTACTCTTGTAGCCCGAGATGGACTCAAACTTGAAGTGGGTTGGATCTCAAACTTGGCTTGGATGCCCTTTATAACCTCCTAAGGTGGTGGCCAAGGGGGAGGACGTCCATGACCTTCCTTGTTGTGTTCTCCATCTCCTTGGGACAGGCTCCAACTTGGGCTAGGGTCCCAAGGTTAAATATCAAGCCCACGACAATGACATAGCTCTTGGGAGAAATAGTGATAGTATGTCTTGATGATTTGGAGGTCTTGCTAACGTGATATTGAGCTGGTACTAGATCTATTTGAAAGCTTGTCAAATAAGTTGATGTTATCCCAAATGCTAAGCTTCTCATAATATTTTTTTTGCAACGCTGCTCAACTTTACATGGTCAATCTCATAAGAGCGTAAGTCACACCCGAGGGGATTCTTGGGCTTCTTCCTTCCCTCAGGCGGCCGCCTCCTACAATCAGTCTTGACACACCTCCTTCCCCTTGGCTAGTGCCATGTCACCACTTCCCCTATATAAGCTCCCATTTGACTGTCGCCCCTACCTCTATCATTGCCTCATCTTTCATCATGCGCCACCACCTCCTCATCCACCTCCTCCGCCGACACCTCCTCTTCATCCGCTCCTTGATCGGTGCTTCCTCCTCTACCACCTCCACTTTGACCAGGGCTCCTACCTCCATTGTCGCCCTCCGGCAACTCCCCCTGCTGCTGTTAACATCTCTTTTTTTAGTCGACACCTCTTTTCTTCTCCACTAACTTCTCACCTCCCGATCCAATCTTTTTGAAAGATCTCGACCCTTGTTTGGGTTTTTTATAATTACGGGCATTGACGTTTCTACCTCGATTTCGGAAGCAATGGTTATTTTAACCTCATTCTTTTAACTTTGT
>JADLZK010012387.1:0-98608 GCA_015847255.1 Hyparrhenia diplandra | reverse complement strand
TCCCTGGCTATTAGTGGGCTGCGGTGATTCGCGATACAAGAAATAGACTTTCGGGCTGCCTCCTGGGCTACGACCTGCAACCCGCCCAGCAACACGTCTGTCATTGTCATTGTGTGTTGACTAAAAGGATGCTGCAGCCCCGACATGTTCCTCTACTCCGCTAAAACAGCCCACTCAAGTGCACTTATCTTTGTTTCAAAAAGAAAAGAAAGTGCGCTTATCTTGATCAAACGTTGGGGAAAAAAAAAAAATAAGTTCATTCTATCTCTCTAAAGTACTCACGTATTCTGTTTCTTCCTTCCTCGAATTCCAAAACTAGACACCTTACCTTTGAATCATTCAAATTACTTTCTTACTCAAAGTGCATTTGTCCTCGTTGTGATTTTGGTGTATCGATGACATTCAAATTGTATTACTCACTCGTGTATGTCGTTGTTGTCATTGCTTCGAATGACTTTGTATTTGCTTGTATCTTTCTCTCTCAAGCTTATTCTTATGATTTGGTCTTTTTGGTGGTGCCCCAAGTGCAAGGAAGTGCTTTAACATCTTCATCTACGTCTTAGGAACTATGGTAAATAATATTTATGATTTTCGAGTTCATTTTACACTGATTTTGTAGCTTTCCCTAGGCGTTAGAACTTCTGACAAACGTCGGAACTTTCAGCCAGAACTACTGAACTACCGACGGCTTCTTTCAAGTTTGTGATTAAGAATGTTTAGATACGCCCATTCAACCCCACCACCCCCCCCCCCACTTCCCTCTAGTAGTCATTGCAGATCCTTTCACTTACTTTGGTTTAGCGTGGGTTCTTCAATTTTAAAACCACAAAAGTGTCTTCATAGATTGGGATACAACAAACCACAATTTTTTTAAAAAAAAATCTAAAGATAGATTAAATCCTAATAAACTATTTAAAGCTCATGAAAACATCTTTAAAAATGTCAAAAAATAGATTTAACTCTAGAAAAATGAGAATATATCGAACAAATTATCAAAACCTTATAATCGATATATAAAACATCTTTTTATAAACTTTACACATCAAAAGTATGAGATGCAACCACCATACATTAATACTTAATGCATTCATGTTATACGCTTGTGTGTTGGTTTTGTGTTATTTTTTTGTTGCAAAAGGTTTTCAAAACACCTGTGCTCATCTATTGGCATGTTTTGACAATTTTCTAAATGTTATTTCATTTTTTCCTAGAGCTGAATCTGTTTCTAAGCATTTTGAAATGTCTTTGTGACCACTAAATATTGTATTTGGATTTATTATATCCCCATCTATCCCTTGTTTTCTTAAGAATTTTTAAAAGCATTGAGACACTTTTTTGTGGTTTCAAAACCTTTTCAAGTATGTACCATTTTTAACTAAAATGACAAAATCGCCTTCAAACCCACTCCAAACCAAGGCACTAAGGTAATTTGAACGGTTTAATCGGATAAGAAGTCTTCTTTAGAACTTCAAGACGGAAAATCATACTACACCAACAATTCATGTTGGTAGAATGGACTTTTTCCTCCATGGTTCGAGCAGTCGTTCAAGCACACACTATCATCCTATCTCTATCCATGGAAACCGTCCATTTTAGCTCCCTGACTATTGTAGTAATGCGATTTTGCTCATTAAACTCCGAAATAAGATATCTTTACCTCTGAACACCTAGAAATGCTCAAATACCTCCATGTCTTGTTTCAAGTGGTTTTGAATGTGGTTTCTTCTATCATTTTCACTTAGGGCCTGTTTGGATCCTTGGAATTTAATTCATTGTGATATATGCTTAATTTAATGGAATAGAGTTGGAGAGTGATTGCATGCAAGTGCAAACATAACATGGTGATAGTGCAAAGTGCAAGTGCAAAGTGCATGCAAAGTGTAAGTACAAAAATGGAATTCAATTCCTATCTCCCACCCTATGAATTTGAGATAGGCTTATTTGTGAAATTTGGAAAAGTTAGGGAATCTCAAATTCCAAACTAAATAGCTTAATTTATTAAGTAGATTCCAATTCCTCAAATTCAAGAGATCCAAACGGGCCCTTAGTTTTTTTGTAAACTCGATAAGGTTTTTAAACTACAAAAAAAATGTCATTATGCTCCTATTTTTAAAAAAACAAAAATCCTAGAGGTAGATTATGATACCATGAGCCAATAAAATATTTGGAGCTCATGAAAATGTCTCTAAAAAAAGCTTTTAAAACATGGATTTAGCTATAGAAAAATGGAATAATAAAAAGTATCTAGAAAATTCTAGACGGTCTCCAAAAACATTCTTGTTGATGTATAAACACATTCTAAAAACTCCGCACCACACAAAACAAAACGTAAGGTGCAACCAACACAAAAGCATGGCATGATGCAACCATTTAGACATTGAAGAGAATTACCTAATTTTTTTTTGGTTGTTTTCTCATTTTCCTATATCTAAATCTTTTTTTGTTTGAGCTTCTAGAGATGAGCTCTAAATATCCTATTTGGATTTTTTCATATCCCAAACCATCTCTACGTTGTTTCTTAGAATTTTATAAGCTTAGAGACATTTTCCATTGTTCAAAAGTATTGTCAAGTATTTACAAAAAATAACTCAAAAAAAAAAAAGACAGAACTACTTTGGACACCACTCCAAACAGGAGGTAATCTGAACGGTTTCGATAGTTCAGGTCTGCACTGGGTAAGATATTTGCTTTTTGGAGTTTTATGAGGAAAAGAATCACAGTGCGTTGATAGCTATAGTTCAAAGAGATGAAACATTTTTTTCCCTCTCCAAGCTTGGTATACTCACTGCCTAGTTGATGCCTTAGACCGACTCCAACAATGCCCACCCAAATTGTAGACACATTACACAATTTTGGTAATACACAGTAAATGAGTCAAAGCCCAAAACTTGGCCATCTCCATGAGAGCCCCCAGACCAAGCCCAACACACAGCAAGAGCACGAAGCAGGCTCTGAGCACCCCGCCCTCCTCTCGACCGAGGCGAGATGCCGCTGGGCGGATCTACACGCCGGGCTGCCTTGAGCCCGGGATGCGACCAGAAATCATCTTAATAGTTTCTATATTTAACATAAAATTCCTCATAAAAATACAGATTTAGTCCTACCCGAAAGGTCTAAAATTGTCTTATACTATTTTTAGCCCCCTTTACCTAGATCCGCACCGGCCGCCTGCCTCCCAATCACGCGCCTCCTCCTCCCCTTGCCGCCGTCGGGCCTGCCTCCCTACTTCACGCCGAGCTCCGCCGCCTCCCTCCTCGCCTTTGTCGGCCGACAGCCCGCCTCCCACGCCAAGCTCCGCCCGCCTCCCTCCCGAAAGGCGCTGCTTATGCAGAGATATAGCGGCTGGTCGCCTCCCCACCCCGCGAGCCGCCGAAGCTCCCCGCCACGGAGAGGTTGCACCTCATCTGCATTACACGGAGGATAAATCAACCACTGTGAGGCCGTCCGCACGAGTCGGGCCACGCAGGCAAGCTCCGGGGACACGGCCGGCTCCACCCGCCTCGATGCCTCTACGGGCCCACTAGGGCAACAGAGGATTGAGTCTTGAGAGAGAACTAGGCAAATATGCGCAAAATGGGTACAAATGTGTGTGGTTATGGGTCGCCTTTTGCATTATTTGTTGGAGATAGTCTTACGAGCTGATGACGAAGCGGGTTGGCCTGGGCGTGCATAGCAGGTTTCAGCAGCTAATGCTAAAACAAGCATGCTTTACAAAGAGACACGGGACCTATTTTGGCCAGGCTCTCCCCAGCTCTGGATCCCGCCCTGTAGCACACTGTAGCGCGGAGCCTAGAATGCAGCTTCGCTTTGTTTTGCCTGTTCCTGGACACAACAGAGGAGTAGCCGAAGCGTCTCTATTTTTTTTTTCGCTACAGTTCAGCGCACGCACTGTCCATCCGGAGCCCTGCGCGATGGAGTTGTGCAGAACGCTCATAGTACAGAATCAACGGTGGTGGGATGCCAACATCATATGGGAAATCAAGTCGTTGATTAGCTGAATTAATTATTGTTAATGCCCCAGCTAGATAAAGGCCATGCCGTGGTGGCAATGGGATTTAAACGTTTTTCTCGACAGTCTAATAAGTTTGTTTTGGGCGATATCACCGTGCCAATTGGTTAATAGAATTCATATATTTTCAGCTCAAGATAAAGAAAAAAAAATGTTGACCCCAACGATGAACAAGGCCTAGATAAACGAGTTGCCAGCAATATCCACCTGGATAAGCATATCGACGGATCGATCAATAGTTCACTTATGTATACGGCCAATTAAACGAGTTGCTAGCAGCCGGCCACGACGTACGCTTATATTAGCTCGTCGTCGTCGTCAGTGATGACGCTTTAATTTCAAATTTCCAAGGGAAAAATGCATCATGGTCGTCATCGTGTAGTACTCTGATGTGGTTTGCCTTTCATTTTCAGCGTCAGTTTCCGATATGAATGACGTACTAGTCCCAACAAAAGTCGCGCCTCCATCTAGAAGACCCTGATGAATCACATGCCCAAACATCAGCCATAAATATATATATTTTCCTTATTATCCATAGCAAAGTAAACTCGTCAACTATTTTTTTTTTTACAATAAGAAAAAATTTTATTGATACTAAAGCAAGTTACATCCTCTCGCAAAAAAAAACCAAACTACTTCACCTCCATTGATGGGAGACAAGAAACCTTGAAAAAGTCATAAATTCCACCATCTAGGATCATCATCTCAAACGGATATGCCACGGACCTTGGCTCGATCCGAACTTAACAGGTCATCTCACCATCCACCACCGTCATCCTCATACTCGTCACTTTTGCAAAAGAGGAGTAAATTGCTAAAACTCTACATGTAAACATAATGAAATTGACTCCACCGACATTACATCGTCGAACTCATCGCCGTTGCCTTCACCACTGTCATGAGAGAACACAAGTCCAACCGACATCCGATAGATATCGTTGGAAAACTAAATTTCACTAGCTCATCACCATGGCTGCATAGAACCACAACGAGACAAAGGAAGGGACGGAGTACCTTATTCTCCATCAATGGTGATGTCTTCGCCTTGCCATCACCGCTGAGGAATCCACACACTTCATTGCTCCATCGATGATCTTGACGATGTCTTACGCCGTGGTCAATCTCTTGATTGGATCTCCTGAGAAACCTTGAAGACTCGATCTACTAGAAAAAAACTTATTAAAAACGATGGATCCCCACTCCCTTCAACCCTCGCGTGATGCCTGAGGAGAAGGGAGGGGACCAACGGAGCTAGAGACAGCGCCCCTAGGGTTTGGGGGCGGCGGCCGGTACGTGCGTGGACCTTGTATAGTTGTATAACCCAAGAAACTCGTCAACTATGAAACCACTTCTTTAAAGTAACTTATGTGGCATGATTTTAAAAATCGAAAGCAATCTCATTTTAAAGTTAACAGACCTTAGTGCAAGATTATGTATCCTGGAGTACCAAACAAACTAGAACTAAAGGAGGAGGAAAGATTTTCGCACAAAAGAAAATGAGGAGGAAAGAGCAACCAATGTGACAGCGTATTTTGTCACAAGAAGAGCACCCCTGAACACCTAATTTGCATGTCTAAACCTCATGTGTTACCCTTAACATAAGTATCATCATCTTATTCACATCAGTTGTGAACCCTTTCTTTGATAAATTTCCAAGTCTGCATATTGTTACCCTTTAACGCTTTGCTATAACCATTTTCGTATCATTTTGATTTGTTAATTCCTTTATTCATAATAGTGGGAATAAAACAAAAGAAAAAATCCAGTCCAAACTTAAGAAAAAAGAATCTTTTGCTTTTCCTCTCTTCCTATGCTTGCTCATGTTCCTGTAGTTTTTCTTGCTATCTTCTAAACAACTCAACTAAACCATTGTCGAGTTGATCTCTTCTAGTCATCCTAACTAGTCAAGCCATAGAAAGAGAAAAAAGGGTAGGGGCCTACAATTGAAAAAAAGGACATTGAACATTGATAAATCATTAATGGGTGGCGTCATGGCTACATAATACAATGACACAGAGGTTTTACTCCCTCTAAAATTTAGGTTTAAGAAAAGGTACTATGAGTTCGTGAGATTATTGCTTGTTTCAAAATGTTTAATAGCTCCTAATGATTTCAGTCATCACTTAATAGTGTTTTTATATCGGCAAACATTTATAATCACAATAAAAAGGATATTAGTTCTTTCATATCATGACTCATGAAAGTGGGATGACTCAAGATAAAAGCGGAACATATTTTTTGGATTATTTGGTTCAAAAAAGTCTATGTTATTAGAACTGGATTTTATCAATATAAAAAAATCTAAGTATTGATGTATGATGGTATAATTGGCCTCAAGACGACACCGAGTGGATTTTTACAACCGGGAGTGTGACGCTTCTTATGACACAAAAGTGCTAGTTTGACTTTCATCATTTGTCGAGAAGATGAAATCATATATTTTGAATTCTTTTTAAAATGTTAAATGTGGATCGATAATAGAAGCAGAGTTGGATGCAACTTGATGTTCTAATGTGTTCAATGTGTTACAAACCTAGGAGATTTGAGACCTTAACCACTCCTAAAGTGGAGGTAGGTATATATAGAGGACTAGATAGGCTCATGGGCTCCTACCATATAAGCCTATAATATAGCCTTCATACATTTAATACCCACCTTCAAACTCCAGGTGGCAGCAGTGGATTGGAAGCTTTGAGTTTGATAAGTGAAGCCGATGTTGCTCCCAAGTTTGTGCTTTGGTGGAAAAGTGATTCCATTGTGGTGACTTCGGGAATCTCGGATCCGTCGGGTGCTCGCCTTTTGGAGGTGCTCATAGGGTAGGGTTTGTGTATGTGTGTTCATAGGGGTGAGTGTGTGTGCGTGTTGTGAGCGTCTGCGTTGTACTATATAATTCTCAAAGAAAAATTACAACTCAAGGCACATACTAGAGAGATAGTTTTTTGTTGACAATGAGACCAAGTAAAGAAGGAATCCACACTAATATGCTTTGTAAGTTAATGCTTCACAAGATCATTGGCAATGGGTATGGCCCCTATATATGGGTGTCAAGTAAACAAAAACGGAGGGAAGTACTAGGAAATTTGCTCGTATGTTGCAAACGGAGAAATAAAATCGGAGAAATGAAATCAAATATTTACAACTAACAATGATATTTTTTATAAATTTTGAAATATAGAATTTAATTTTTTTGAAGATAATGATATCTTTAATTTATACTCTTTCAGACCGCTTTGGAGTAGATTGTCTATGGGTTTTACATGCCATTAAACACGATTACACTCACCGGGCAAAATGAACTTAACAAAATTTCAATCATTTTTTATTTGGTTTTGATTCTATATGGATTTTATAAGTCATAGTCAATTTGTTCATTGTTTGATAAAAAGACAAGCTAACTCATTTTCTAACAAATTTTCCAAGTGCGCACATTGTTACCCTTAACGCCGCTATGACCGGTGTAGAAACATAAACAAAACATTTTTGTCCCCTATGGAGTCACCAAAAAGGAGTATTGATGTGACAATGTGTCTCGCACAAAGGGCACACCGGCACCTCATGTGAAGCCCTCACCAACACAAAATACGCAATCCGGATAACAATGAACAACAATAGCAATGGAATTGGCATTTAGGCGATGAAGAAGTGGTAAAAACTTAGTGTAAGGGCTTATTTGGATCAAAGGATTTTCAAAGAAATTTTGAAGGACTAACTTCCAAAGAAAAGGAATCACTTTTATGGTGTTTGGAACAAAAAAAAAAGCTTAATTCTTTTATTCATAGTAGTGGGAAGAAAAACAAAGGAAATAAAACATCCACTCCAACTCAAGGGAAAGAATCTTTGCCCCTCCTCTCTTCCTATGCTTGCTAATTTCTTGTACGCGTTTCTCCTTTTGTTCCAACTTACCGAGAGAATTTATTCCTACATTTTGGAATCTAATTTTTCACTTTCACACTACTCTATTCTTTGTTTTCTTTCATCTATTTTGCACGGGTTCAAAAATGCCCTAGCTAAGCCATTGTCAACTTGATCTCCTCTCGTCATCCTAACTAGTCGACCCATACAAGGAGAAAAGGTAGGAGCCCTACTATGTGTAAAGGGACATGGAACATTGATAAATCATCAATGGGTGGCGTCGTGGCTACATAATACAATGGCACGGTAGGTTTACCCTCTAAATTTTAGGTGCCCTTTGCCACCACTTCCGAGGAATCTGTCAAACATAAGTCATGCAATGGATCGGAAGTTTCGGTCACAAACACCGTGATATTCTAACTCGTATCAAAATTTGTCATTATCCCGGTTCTTGAAAAATTTGTCATTATCCTGTTCTTGACTCTGTTGAGGCTAACACACCCGAGTGGTGTTCGGACTAGAACATCGAAATTTATAATATACTCCCTCCGTCCCCAAAATAAACGCAATTCTTTGACTTTTAGAAACTATGTTTGACCACTAGTCTTATTCAAAAAATTTTATTTAAATTATAAAACAAATTAAATGTTATTAAAATATCGTTAGTAATGTAGTAAGTCATAACAAAAGTGATAATATTTGTAAAAGAAAGTTAAATAAGACGGACGGTCAAGCACGCTTTGTAAAAGTTAAAAAAAATTACGTTTATTTTAGGACGGAGGGGAGTATATATCAGTTTTAGTTATCAACATAACTTTTTATATTAAAGGAGGAGGAAAAAGAAACTATTCCAGCTAGTCCCACTGGAGGTTTGAGCTGACCTAACTTTCCAATCCCCGGGTTGGAAAGAAACCCCCCCAACTACCAGGCATTAAAATGTCCAAGCAAAGCATATAGGATAAGCTAGCTAGCTAATCCATCGTACGAACGTGGAATATTTTTGGTGCCAATTGTGCAACAGGATAAGATCACATTGCACATGCACAGTCATCCCCGGGCCCACACTCTCTCCCCTCCTTCCCCAACACCAAACCTAGTATTATTTATAAACTAATATAATTATCACATTTGTTCACATTGGAGATGCAACTAGTCTAAGGATTAGGGCATCAATCGAAGAGCAAAAAAATAACCACAGCATAGGATCCCTCGATCACCATCCCTTGTCTGTTCTGTTCTCACTCTGACTCCAAACTACTCCCTCCGTCCCAATCGACTTTTGTCATCCCTTGGATTCCGCTTTATTTTTTTTTTTGCTTTGTCTTATTTAAATTTTTACACAAATATAATTTATTTTGTTATGACTTATTTTATCAATAAAGATACTTGAATATTGATTAATTTATTTTATGATTTACATAAATATTTTAAATAAGACGGATGGTCAAAACATGAAATTCAAAAGTTAAAAACGACGAACTCCCTCGCGACAGAGGGAGCACTCGCCAGGGGAACTTAAAAAGCCATTCTCGGCTGAGCAATCACGCGCGGACCAGATCATGTTTGTGTTGTGTATCAAAACGATGTGGCAGAGCCGTCAAGAAAGATGTTGATTCACGACGCACCGATCAGCAGCAGATCACCCACCGAAACGAAGCAAAGGAACTCACTCTACGCTATTTTTTTGGGATTTGTTTATGTGGCAACTCGTTGCTGTTCTCCCCATCCCATGTTTGGCGAAACCGGGGCGTTTGCCTCGAGAGATTATAGGAGCCTTTTCCACGCTTGCTGTCGATCCACGCACGCCGCACCACGCCACGCGGAATGAAGGAAACAGGGATGGGGATGGATGGATCATGGATGCATCCACCGCTTTTCCAAAAACAAACATCACTATACCATAGTAGCTTAGCTGCAAAGTGACTTTGGTCTAGCTTTGTGATCAGATCAGACTTTGATCCTCACTCATTGGCCGCTTCATCTCACCAAAGCATAGCGGTATAGTATAGCAGCACTGGCCACGGCCAATTGGCAATCAGCCTGTGGCATAGTGTAATCATGTGATACCTCATCGACCAAATCACACCACAGCAGCAAATTAATCAAAGGCAGAGGCAGCTAACCACCATGATCATCATTTGTTAATGATACCCCCAGGTTGTTAGGTCAGTCGATGAACTTGTTCTGAGGTCAAAGGAGAAGGAAGGATGAACACAACAAACAAACTTGGATCTTATACACCGGAACCATATAGTAAGTGGCTTCTACTACATCTCTAGTGGCCAACACGACGGAGGCCAAAAGCTAGAAGCAAATCTGCGGCTGCTAATCACTACCATCAGTGCTGCTGCTATTGTGGAGATCAGAGAGTGAGAAGGACCTCGGAGATCTGAAGCTCCCGAGGCCATTCCTCCTCTGCATGCCGACGCCGCCGAGCCTAGTGGGCGGCAGTGGCAATGCCGGCGCGTCCCTGACGTTCTTGCCGCGGTGGCTGTATTCCACGTCGTCGTCGGAGTCGTCCTCGTCGCCCTCGTCCCCCTCGGCGACGGCGTGGTCGGGGCCCAGGAGCGGAGGCAGGTAGGTGGCCGTGGCCAGCGAGCTGCAGGAGGCTCGCCTGGACCAGTTGGCCAGGATGCGGCGGCGCTTGTTGAAAGGGTTCTCCGGCTTGGCCAGCAGCTCCTTGGCCGCCGCCACCGTCGACGTGGCCTCGGCGAGGCTGGTGAACGACTTGGACTTGCCGGAGTAGAAGCTCGAGAGGCCCTTCCTGATCAATCAACCAAGTCTCGAGTTAATATCATGCTCAATTTGAGGCGATTTTTGGTGAAAGCTACCATGTTTTGTTGCTAGGCCCAAAAATTATCTCCTTTTTAATTAGAAGATCCCATTTTGCAAAAAGCAAGCGAAATCGTAGCATGAGCGATCCAAGACCAAAAAAACGAAAGCTTTATGAACTCACTTGATAGGCAAGGAGTCCTCGAGCGCATCCAAGCAACCAAGCGCATCGCCCTCCTTGAGCTTGCTCTCGACCTCCTCCTCCTCCCCCATCGTCCCCGCCGGCCTCCGACGAGGAGTTCTCGCCGATCGACGAGCCCGA
The DNA here is from genome assembly GCA_015847255.1 of Hyparrhenia diplandra. Taxonomy (NCBI): domain Eukaryota; kingdom Viridiplantae; phylum Streptophyta; class Magnoliopsida; order Poales; family Poaceae; genus Hyparrhenia; species Hyparrhenia diplandra. Next base: position 87,653 of record JADLZK010012387.1, on the reverse strand, counting down.
CGGCGACGGCGCCCCGATCGAGGAGTTATCGGTCACCACCTCTTCCTCCGCCTCCTCCTCTATGAAGAAGCCGTCGCTCCTCCTCTTCCCGACCGCCTCCTTCCCATGCCCGGCGCCGCTCACGTTCCCGGATCCGGGGAAACCGTAGGGCGGTCGCCGCACCTCCGCCACCGCCGCCGTCGACATGTCGCCGCCTGAGCCGTGAGATTCGACGGTTCGGGCGCTGCCAGTGTGTGTCTGGAGTAAATTGAGCAAATCTCGGGTGGATTGGATATGTGTGTCCGGCCAAGAACAGGGACAGGAACTCACCAACTTGTATGAGATGAGAGAATGAGAGAGAAGAGAGAGAGAAGGATTGAAGAGAAACGCTGGAGGGAGGCAGGCAGAGGATAGGATAAGAGCAAGGACCAGGACGCAACCTGGGTGCGCGGGGTCTTTGTAGGCTGAAAGAGGCCGCAGGATCCTCTGCAGCCCAAGCACAAAATACACGCCGTGTGCTGTTGCGCAATTGATTGTTTGCCAAATGCACGCCAGCGAGGTTAGTGATGTGGCATCGTATCCCAACGTATCACTGTCGTATCTCAAGCTAATTCTACCACCGTATCACATGGCGACTGAACACATCAATAGCATATCAAAATTGATAGCAAGTATCTCAATGCTATCCCCGATAGAGTTTTCTTGTCATATTCTAGTTATATGGTGCACCAAATAGGAGGCAAGTAGGGAGCTAATGATTATTACCGTGTTAGTTGCCGATCTCATCTCAACATACACCTCGGGGTGAAAATCTAAGGTAACAATCTACATCGTCACTAGATGCGGGTAACTTGTAAGAAACTTCAATGTGTTGTCACAAACTTGTGCTAAAAAGTACTTTCTCCAAATATAGATGAAAGTATGAACATATCCTTTGTGGTATAGCTTTAGGCGCACTCAATGTGTAGCACGCGAAACGAGCGACAAACTTTTGGCAAGTTTAGGCAATCAAATGGCATGAGCGGAGGCGCTGGGTTCTTGCCCGAGCTCCCATGTCGCAAACACGTTAATCCCAAGCAAATCGAACAATGCCTAGTGTAGGGAATAAAGGGATGTTGGCAAGTCGGCATATGTACACGTATGGAGGACAATTGTTTCGGCCCAAAGTCTCTTTAAAATTATTGGCTCTGCTACTACCGATAGGAAGAGCATGCGCGACAAGCTACATATTTAGAAGTGAAGCAAACGATGGCATGAAGTTGAAGCAATGTGCCTAAAGTCCGCTCTGCGATTGAAAACCAAGTAGCTCTACATCTCAACATATCTTTAGTGAGTTGTTTCGCCTTTCGTGCTAGACTATCAGGTTGCGAAATAAGACACAATAGGTGGTGTTCTATTTTAGTATGGGTATATTTAGTATATCCAGTAATCCGTTATTTACATTTGTTAGCATAGGCATTAGGTTAAGACCGATAATTTGGTCCGGTGTTTTTGGTTTATAGAAAAGAGTACTCTATAGAAAATATGACCAAATTAGCACCGAAGAATCAACGAACCAAGGGTTAGGTTCGGATCGTCGGTCTCCTTAGCTCGATATGTGAGCCACCATCCAAATTCACCTTCTTCGGCAACATGTGGCTAAAGCTCTGCCTATCCTAACTCATGATGACCATTACAAAGACGTACTAGTACGAACAGGGCTACTTGGAGCGTGTTCTTGGCGACGCAGAGGATCCGAGCCCCGTTGGCCCATACGGATGAGCCTCCCCCCCTCGCGTGGCGTGGCTAGTGGACCGCGTCCACCCACGGTTTCCGCCCCCGTGTTCCTTGCTGTGGCCTGTGGCTGTGGGTGGGCTCGGGAAGGGAGGCGACCAGACCGACGACGAAGGATTACGAAGCAGCAGCCGCAGCCGCAGCCGCAGCCGCAGGCCATCCCTATCCGTTACTGTTCGAGCCGGCCCACTGACTCCCGGGTCCCACACTGTCCCGCCTTGGGGATTTGGAATTTGGATAGACTAGGGCAGGCGAGCTGACGAGGTGGTGAGGTGTTTTGACACGTTCCTCTCTCCCCCAGCGCCCGCCGCGCGTTCTCTTCTCGTGGAGTCGTGGTGGTGGTGGTGGTGGACCCACCTGTCAGATCACCTGTGTGGCCTGCGTGCGTGTGGCGCGCGGGCAGAGGCCAGCCGGACATCCGGTGCCCGGGAGAGCGACGTGGACGACGAGGCCGTTGCCGGGACCGGGAGCAGCGAGCGAGACCCAGCCAACGCACGCGGCCTCTCGCTCGCTGCTGTTCGCGTGACGTTTGGGTGGTGTCCGCCACGGCGCGGCGGCCGGCGTCCGGAGTCCAAACGAGCCGGCGGCCGGCGATGTTGTAGCGGTGGATTAGCAGAACGAAGCAGCTTTCACGGGATGGGGGTTGATGTGGACAAGACGCGATGGCTGCTTCGCTGGCGCCGCCGATGCCGAGACCGGGGAGACAAATCCTGTGACCGCTGCATCGTCGTTAGCATTTCCTTCAATCTTCCTCTGCTGGCTGCTGCCACGATGCGGCGAATGTAACATCTTCCTCAAGCTAGCGACGGCGTTGTCGTCCATGAACGATTGATTAATTCACAAGCACCGTAGTAGGCCCGTACCGTGTGTGGATTTCGGAGCCGGTCGACGAGCCGCCAACGACACGACAGACACGGGTGGGGACGGATAATCAAGGGTGTGTTTAGTTGGTGAAATATTTTGGGTTCTTGCTTAGTGAAGACTTTTCGTTTGTATTTGATAATTGTTGTCCATATCGTGGGGTGTGTTTAGATCCTAAAATTTGGTGCAAAATTTTAGAGGAATGTCACATCGAACACCGTGAAGACGTTTCGTTTGTTAGTGGTAAATATTATCCTTCCACGACGTGAATCTGTTTCAAAAGAATCGCCTCAGAATGCATATCTAAACTATGTAATTAGTTTATTTTTATACCTACATTTAAATGCTCGTTGCGTATCTTGCCGCATTTTGATGTGATGGGGAATCTTCTTTTGCATAGTGAAATTTGGAGAGAAAGTTGGGGTCTAAAACACACCCGACTAATCCAGGTTTAAAGATTGGTCTTGTATTTTTTTCAAATTAAACCGTGCGAATTTATTTTTTGTTTACCTGATTTAATCGCCTCAAATGCGAAAAGAGATTCGATGTGACGGATGTCGAAGACTTTTTTTGGTTCACTTTTCGGGAAGTGAACATGCTCCAACATCCTTTGGAGTTTTTGTTTGCGCGATAAGGTTAGGGATAGTCCTTGTACACGCCGAAACGACTTGTGCTTGCTCTCACTGTCGGCAGCACCGATACCGTCGGTTCCCACTAAAATAGGAGTAGTACACGACACACGGTCTTGTCTCTCATCAGCTCAGCTCTGAAGCGTATCACTTTCCCCTGGTGACTGGTGGTGTATATTGAACAGAAATGGACCGTACTTATGTGCGTGTGTTAGGCTTGGTTTAGTTTTGGTCGATCCGAAATGCATTCTCTCATCATCCTGCTCCTGCCTGCGTCGCGAAGCATTTCTTGGAATACACAGGTCTAGGTGGAAGCTCAATCTAATTTGGACATTCATGGATTTTGATAAATGATTTAGAAATTCAAATTTTGGTGGGAAACCACCTCTTTCTAGTTTATTTTTTTGAATTAGAGAGTATCTATTGGACATCCATGGACATCCAACTTCCACCTAGATACACAGGTTATGGTACTCATAGAGTACGAGTATAGTCTACGTAGTAGAACTCTACTAGGTGGTTGCGCTTCAATGCGGACACATCCTAGTACGAGTATAGCTAGAACAAGTGTCTTTTTATAGAATATAGCTAGAATAAAAAGTGTTTCCCTACTGTAATCACTCCACTGAAATGGAGCCTACGGGTAGGACTGGGACAAGGACAAGGGAACCACACGCACGCACTTGTGCTGTTAACCATCGTCCGCCCCGCCCTACCCGTTCAGGGGGTCCCATCTTTTCTTTCCGTCATCATAATAAAACTCAGATTCCATCCAAAACTGTTAATTTTAACCTGTCTTCTGCTGCAGATTAACCCGCAGTCACTACTGTTAATTAATTTCTGCCACCTAACAATTCGACGAGGACATGATTTTGACCCCGTGTTGCCAGCCGACGAACGATGGGTCCACCGTCCACGGCGTGCATGGTGGGTGGACCATATGCCATATCGCTCTGCTTCGTTGAAACGGACGGAGCGAGCGAGCAGAGTTGCCGTGCGGCCGACGAGTGCAGTGCAGTGTGCAGCACGTTGGTCTGGTCTGATCAGGGAACGTTCCGTTCCTAACCTGAACCTGATGATCCAATCCAATTCCAAACGAAAAGCGGTCAGTGTTGGTAGTTGTTGGTGACTTGGGTGCGTGGATGATCGACCACGCGCTCGCGTGCAGTGCAGGTCGTCGCCTTGTAAGTTAATTTGACTTGGCCACCGCCGCCGCGATTGGTCTCGACGAGTCGTCGCCTCCAGCCTGCCTGAGGCTGAGACGGACGGCAACACTACCCAAACCAGCTCGCAGCATTAGCAGTCGTCTTCGTAGCAGTTTCAGGTTTTGCGTACATTTTTCCTCGTATTAGTCTTATCACTGTCATCGCACCGCTTTTTGGAGAGAGGAAACCTTAAGCATGCAGATGGATGCAGCTGACCGTGCCAGGTACCAGCTGCAAAATCAAAACAGGGCCGTATTGCCGTATTGGATCCTCGTCTCACTCGCACCAGCATTGTTTGGAGATATGGGCTGGGCTTGAGAAGCCTCCATCGGGCCCAATCAGGTAGGCTCGGTGGCCTTTCCTTTTCTTTCAAGTGGCTGGGCGACTGGGCCTGGGGTGCGAAAGCCCAGAGTAGCCCAATCCTTCCAGCAAACAAGGACGGCCATTTTTCCTATTGTTCTCGCGAGCCCCCAAACTGAAAACGGAAGCGAGAGGCCGGCCCATGTCATGTCAGATTCAGATGATCCCTTCCTTAAGTGTAACACCAACTCAAAAGCTTCCAAACTCTAATTTTTTTTTTTTTTTTGAAGATCCAAACTCTTATTCTTCTGGGAGAGCAACTGAACAATCTACTGCACCCACTCGAGTCACACAGTGGGAGAGAAACTGAACAGGCAACAGACATGTAGTACGGCCTTACTGCACCGAAGACCAAAAGAACTGGACAATCTACTGCACCCACTCACAGAGCCAAACGGAAGTTCAACTGCCCATCGACTGGTTTCTGTGTACGTACTCCTCAGCTCTGATCAGAGTCTTCAGAGATAGTACTAGGAAGGAGCTCCTACTCTAGCTAGAGAATGCCCGGCCGCATGTGCAGCTACGTAGTACTCCTACTACCTGCTGCATCATCTCACTGCATCATCACATCTTCAATTCCCAATGCAGGCACGATCCAATCCACGCAGGGATCGGACAGGAGGCCATTGATATAGTATCGACCTAGAGATGGACCGATCGAGGCTCGATCAACAGCTTCAACTCTAGCTAGCTAGCTGCTTTCTCGCAGCGCTGGGCACATGCCAGCCAGCCAGGCAGCGGCCGGCCTGATCTGACAAAGCCTCGATCGCTTAATTTCCCGCGCTGCAACTCCTAATCGCCCGACCGATCTCGTCCCCAAACTGTGCTCGTCTAGCAGCAGCTGGACAGGACCGGACCGGCCGGGGAAAAGGAGAAACAGGTAGCTGCAAAGCTCGCCTTTCCTCAGGTGGTCCTGCCGATTGTCTCCGCGCGCAGTCTGCAGGTTCCTCACGGCGATCATCGCCGTCGTCGTCGTCGTCCCCATCCATCTCTATCATGCAGTGCAGGGCAGGGCACTGCTGCACACACCGCCTGATGACCACCTCTGACGGCCTGGCCACGCACCCGATTGTCTTCTTCCGATCGATCCCTCCGGTGGTCCGGCCGGCGAGATCGGTGGACGGCGGCCGGTCCCCGCGCGCGGCCGCGGCCGGCCGGCCGGCCCCGACGGCTGCATGCGTACGTCAATAATTGTGCGGCCGTGGTACGCCAGTTAACACGTCGGATGAACTGAATGACGAAGGTGTTGCATTATCATCGATCACCGCTCATTCATTCACGAATGCCGGCATCGATCGCTAGAGGCGCGATGGGACGAGAATCATTGCATGCGCCCGAGCAGCAGTACTGTTGATGCATGCATGTGTGCATCACAGGCCACTGAGACCTTTTTAGGTTTCTCCTATCGACAGCAACAGTGAACGGAAAGAAAGATGCCCTGCAGATTTGCAGTGCCGGTCCTGCTACGCCCCTTTGCATTCGTGGCTCCATCGTGACGTCGTCAGGCCAACAGAAAAAAAAAAAATGATCAGTTCGTGCGAGAGTTGAGCTGTTAAACTTGGAATTTCTTAGCATTTGGTTAAAACACAGCGACTTTGAAAATCAACTACAGTCCTCCTCATATATACAGTATGTATGTATCATTTGAATAAGCAAGTTGCATGGCTAATCGTGTCCCTGTTCTGCCAAATGCCAAGAAGCGTATCAATCAGCAGCAGCCGTGTGTACTTTTTAATTCTGAATTCATATATATGCCGTCGTCGTTCAGAGACATCCAGACTGCATCGTAGCTTCACTCAAAACAAAACCAATCAGAGATCATGCATATATGCTCTGCTGCTGTGGTAGATTAGCTGCGGCATCGACGATATACTCCATACACGTGGCGTGCATCGACGGCGCCCGCCGCTCATGATTGCAGCAGCAGGGGCATATATATATACGTTGTTATTTTATTTGGCTCAGAAGATCGATCGACCAAGCATAGTAGTAGTTTATGAGTTACATATATCCATCTACGTACAGTGCATTGACATACGAGAAGTGCATCGGAAGCTAGGAGCAGGCGATGGGCGCCCCGATCACATGCACGGCGTCGGCGATCACGTACGCACATGGCCCACATGATTTATGCATGAGATGTCTCTCGAGATAGACGAAGATCGATCGATGATGCGTGTGCGTGCGTGTATGCATGCATGCTTCCAAGACCACATCGATCATCCTTCTTCCAATCTCTCACCTCACCTCATATATTAATCATACGCCTTTTCGTCTGAGATGTGTAAACTATAGGAGCGGCGCAACTTGATGGATCCGCCTGTGTATGCGTATCTCTTCCTTTAAAAAAATGTATTTTATTTTTTACACTTATAATACAGATCCCTATACGTATGTATGGCTGCGAGGTTGTCTACTTTTGTACTAATACACGTCGTCCATAATGTAAACAATCTCCTTTTCTTGATACATGCATGTGTAAAGTTTTTGCGTGATTAAGAAAAAAAAAAAAAAAACTAATGCAGATCCCTATTCATTTTGTGCATTCAAAAGAAAATTTAGATCAGGGATGAGGGATCGTTGTCGGTTTCAAATTGTCTGATGATGTGGAGATAGAGATTGTTACTCCCTCCGTCCCAAAATAAACATAATTATTTGACTTTTTAGAAACTATGTTTGACCGCTCATCTTATTCAAGATTTTTATGTAATTATAAAACAAATAAAATATTATTACAATATCTTTATTGATGTATTAAGTCATAACAAAAGTAATAATATTTATAAAAAAAGTTAAATAAAACGAGAGGTCAAACATAATTTCTAAGAGTCAAACAATTGTGTTTATTTTGAGACGGATGGAGTATTTTCTATAGTAGTGTAATACATACTGTCTTTGTTTTTCAATATACAAGGTGGGCAGCTTTTCATTCATAGATGCAGCTTCAATTCAATCTGTTTGTCACCGTTCAATGATGCTCTGTTTGGGACTACTCATCTCCTAATTAACTTCACTAGCCAAACATGCACAACTCCACAAACTCTGCTTAAAAAAAGGTGGTGTAGTTTAATTAGGGCCAACTCTACTACCACCCCTAGAACTCAAAGTCTTCGTTTCCAGCTGATCTGTTAACGCACTTTGTAACAGAAGAATCCAAGGTACAGTATCGAAAGAAGTAGAGATTGACAATGTGACATGCATGCTTTTTGCTCGGATACTATACTACCTACAGTAAAATTATCCGTCGATGAGAGTTAAAAATTAATCCTCTGCAGCGCTGGATGACAAGAGATAGATTTTGCCTTGGGCAGTGTGCACCACCGGCAATTGTCATGGCTGCAATGCAAAGAATGTGCAGGCTAGTTAAATTACGGATGATGGGAAGAATAAAGTGGTAGAAAAACAAGTGGGGATTAGCTAGGAGGATTAAAACCCTTGCAAACCCAACCCAACAGGATCCATGTGGGCTGGCAGCACCAGCTTTTCTTGGTGCCAACTACCTTTTGTGATCTGGTGGGGCAAGAGGCGAGATCTGGTCTTCTCTTGTGCCAGTGACTCGGTTCGTTCTTCCCCTGCAAGCCAGTGGCAAGGGAACGTAATTCTTCCATAATTGAGGCCTATTCTTCTCTTCACCGTCACACCCATGGGAACTTAGAAAATTCGGACAATAGAGGGGTCAAATTGCACACTCTCAATGTTACCTTCTTTCTTTTACTACGGGCCGGTTTAGCTGTTAACCTCACAAATTTGCTTGGCCCACTACGATTTCACACGTCGGTCCTGCTGTTGACCTCAGAAATTTGTTTGGCTAAACAATAATTTTGGATTTTGAGAAGCCTGGTCTGATGTAGTTGCTTGAACCAAGCAGATTTACTAATGGATTGCACTGATAAGTCAGCTAATACTGATTTGTTGTAATACCATTGCTGATAAGATGGCCTAATAAATTCAAGCGAACATGGGCGCAAACACCCCCTATATACCCATGATACACCACCTCATTTAGAATAGGTCGATTTCCCAAGCTAAACACTCAACACTAAGTTTTAAGAACTAAAGCAAATGGTTGGCTCTCATGGATGGGTGTTTACATTTTATCTTATGTTTTGGCAGACCTCCTATAGCAGGGTGTGTTTGGTTGGCTTGCTGTATGACACACAGTAGTTGTGGGCACGCCAAATGGGTGGCGACCAAATCGTCTGCCACACCCATGGTAGCTTTTGGTGCACAAAATGAAGTATGTTGCGGCATGCCGCAAGTCTGGGAAGGAAGCAATTTGGTACACAAATCGAACTATGTTGCGGCATGCCACATGTCTGGGAAGGAAGCAATGTGGTACACAAATCGAACTATGTTGCGGCATGCCACACGTCTGGGAAGGAAGCAATTTGGTACACAAATCGAACTATGTTGCGCATGCCACACGCCACGGGGGAAGGAAGCAATTTGGTACACAAATCGAACTATGTTGCAGCATGCCACACGTGCCCGAAGGAAGCAAACACATTCCCGATGTTGGGTGTGGAAGTTGAGGCGCGTTGCGACAGGTTAGGGTAACCAACCAAACACGCCCATAGATCTATGGCCTGTCTCCCCAAAAAAGTACTTTGCATGGTGACCATGCAATAGTTTCTGTCACTAAAAAAACAACACACATCACTTGCAAGTTTTTTTTTTTTTCTTCAAATGTGACTTTTATTTCAATTTGACACCCTAAATCAAATGCCAATGGAGGAAACTATTCCGATGGGGAGTTTCAATTCCCATAAAATTTTGTTTGAATAGAGTAGAAAAACATTGTGGAAGGCATCATTTATTATTGTACGTAATGTTAATTTGCCATTGATCTATTGATTATGAGTTGCCTTTGTTTGCCCTGGTAGTATTTCTGCTGTAAAGCAGCAGTAATCGGAATTTAGTTTCTTCTATGTATAGTTCTGCTGCTAATAACCAAGGCCTCGTTTAGTTGTTAGAAATATTTGCAAAAGTAATCTTTTGGAACTCCTAAAGACACCTGAAGACGTTTAAAATATTATCCTATCACGGCGTAACTAGGCTCAAAAAAGAATCATCTCGTAATGTACATCTAAACTGTATAATTAGTTATTTTTTTTACCTACATTTTATACTCCAAACATATGTTTTTGGTGTATTTAATGTGATGTGATGGAGAGAGGGTGGAAAAAGAGTTAGAAACTTTAGCCAACTAAACGAGGCCCAAATTATATTTATTCAAAGATAAAGATCAGTTCAAAATGTGTGCAGCCTTTTGACAGTGACACGTATATAATGGAAAGGTACGTGTTTGCTCAGGGTTAATTCCTGGCATATATAGTGTTGAATCCCATGATGCACTGGAGAGCTAGCCCTGTTCCGTTCATCATCATCAATCAATAAATATAGCATACTACTATATCCGACACAATTAATCTGCACAAGCGATTGGATCCCAATTGTGATTTGTCCTTCTTAAAAGACGAACAGGAAACTTGAACAATTAAAAGTTCAGAAACATAACGCAAATTTGCCCCCCTGGCACTGCAGGCCGATGGCTGAAAAGGTAGCTCGCAGTCACAGCCTGCCGCCCCGGCCAATCTCACGAGGAAATCCTGCAGAAACCTGGGCATGCCCGGCAGAAGCAGGAGCAGGGCAGCGTTGGTCCACAGGGACCGTGTGCCCTGCGCACGGCCACGGCCACGGCTGCGCCCGCGAGCCATGGCCGCCAGGACAGCGCTGTCACTGTGGTGAGACCGGCGATGACCAGGCCAGAGGCAGACCGAGGAAAGTGGTGGTGGGTGCCGGTGCCGCCTGCCGCGACGACGACGACTGTGCTCTGCTCTGCTCTGCTCTGGGGTGATGAAAGAAAGCTTCAGAAGGAGTAAGTTAAATTTACACCTAGGTGCACATGCACCCACATTGTGGACCACATGATACGCATTGTGATCCGTCTTGACACTTCCGAACGCACACTGCGATAAGTGTCTTGCGCGGACGCGGATCATAACGCGTATCCCGCGTTGTCGCATCATGTGCATACGTGCACCTAGGTGCAAAAAAACCGCTTCCGCTTCAGAAGTCCAAGAGCAGCAAAAGGCCACTCCCTCTTGTTTGTTTCCTCCTTGTTCTCTAGCTCACCAGCAGCCCCCCCTTCCAATTGCTGCTGTGCGGTGCTGTAACAAAACTGCTCAACGCTGCTGTGCTCACAAGTTGCGATCTGAGAGCACAAGCTTGTCCGCCTTCCATTCATTCATCATGCAGATGATGCATGGCCCTCTGCTTTTTGTACCGTACCTAGCTGCTGCTGCTCAAAGTGATGATTGGAGTACATGCTGTTGTGAGACACAACTTAGCTCCTCCACTACTCTCATCTCATCTCATCTCTCCCTCTGTGCATCATCATGTTGCCCTCCTCCTCGTCTTCATCATCTTCTCTCAGTTCTCTGTATCTAAGTTTTACAAAGTGAATTAATTGTCAGGTTAACCACAATTGTGTGTGAAAAATGTCCTTGGAACACGAGACGAGATCTCGCCCGCGCGCCTCTCGTCCTGGCTTTTTGGTAGGTGTTTCTTTTTCCCCTTCTCTCCAAAGGACACTTCTTGGTAGGTGTTGCAAGAGAATATTTTTCAACATTCACTTCTAAGATACCTGTTGCATAGTGCGCTAGCATAATCTCCGAGTAGATAAAAATATATACAAGTCCTGCAAACCATCCATCCCTGAACATGTGGTTGGATCGACGTGCATAACAAAAGAAACTAGAGTACGTACGGAGTGTCTCAAGAAGCTCCTACATACCAAGTGGTAAAATCTCTAGACACAACTTGTTGGGACCATGATTACCCAAACTTCTGTGCACAGAAAGATAGGCGTATACACTATCAAAAAAATATTTTTTAAAAAAGATAGGTGTATCCGTATATCCTACTATTAAATTAAACAAGTTGGGGGATGCAAATTAATGTAAAATACACAACACACAACGACTCACTCACCTCAACCTGTTGTCGTTTTTTTTTTTCTTTTTTATTAATTTGGCAAGGTTTATTACCCACGTAGTAGTAAACAGCATTACTGCCTGCCAGTGCCAGTGCCAGCAATAAATAATTCATGTTAAAGCCCAGAAGTTACCATCAATAGCCCTCATAATCCTCTTCTCGTTGCGTTGCGTTGCGTTTGCGCTCCTCTTCTCTCTTTTTCTCTCTCCTCCATTGAAGAAGGTAGAAGAGCACCGCTCGCTATTTAACCACCTTCGCGTTACCGCCCCAACCTTATTCTCTCTCTTTTTCTCTTTCTCCCTCCCTCTCCCGCTCCCTCTCCTTCTCTCTACCCACCACCTCGTGTGCAATTGCACCTCCACCAACAACGAGGAGAATTCGATCCCAATTTACAGCTAGCGCCGTCGAGCACGGTAATTCGAGCGGCCGGTGAGCTGCAATGGCGTCGCCCGGCAACGACGAGGGTCTCCCGGCGTTGCCGCCCATCAAGACGACAACGACGACACCTCTGCCGCCCCCGCCGCCGTCATCATCCACGGCCTCGGCCTCTCCGTCAGCGGCGGCAGCCTCGGCCTCGACCTCTCCGTCGGCGGTGAACAGCACGAAGGCAGCGGAGGAGAAGGAGGAGGAAGAGGACGACCACGACGAGCCGTCGACGCCGACGTCGGAGGGGAGCAGGCTGCCGTCGTCGCCCGCCGAGTGCCCGCCGGCTCCGCGGAAGCCGCCGGCGCCGCGGCTGCCCGTCAAGCGGAAGCCGCCGCTGCCGTCGCCCGCGCGGGTGTTCGTCGCCGTCCCGCGCGACCTCTCCACCGTCTTCCGGGCGCTGCCTCCCAAGAAACGGATCCGGGTGTCGTGATGCTGCTCTGCTGGCCGTGATTTGCCACCGGCGGCGGCTTCGTTCCCAGGCTTGGTCGACGACTTCTTGGAGAATTCTTGCGACTTCTTGGCCTTCGATCGTCTTGCTTAAATTCGTCCCCCACTCTTCTCTTTTCTCCTTAATTTGGGTTACCGCAACCCACGGGCCACGGCCATGGTATAAACTAAAATTATAGTTTTCGGTATAAATAACGTCTTTTTTTTTTGCGTGTTTTATTTTGATTTTTCTCTTCTTTTCTATCTTGTTGTGCTAGTGTGAGCGAGAATTTGTAGCTCGATCTAGATATGAATTGCTGTTACTGAATGGAAGCAGTTCAAAGAAACACAAGAACCTGTAGCAACAAGAGAATTCACACTGATCTTGTAAATTATGATACCTGCCAGAACTATTTATCATAAATAATCTGAGTTTCTCTTGTTGCCGAATGAATCTGCAAAATTGTTTGGGAATTCAGCCATTAATAATTGTAATAAGTAGACCATTGGATATATGAAGCGCACATGAAGCCATGAGCACGGTGACAAAGATGCTAATTTGGGTTGGGTGGATCCACCATTTCTTGCAACAAGACATCCGAGTCTCCGAGAATTGTTAATTGCGAGATAATAATCCTGTGACCAGTTTGAATGTTTTCGAACTTACTTTACTGAATGCTCTCAGCAGTGGACGGATTAGAAACCCTGCCCATCAAATCAATTCGGCAAAAGAAAATGGCTCCTGATGGTGAGTGTACTTTTGGTTGTGTTTGTACCAACGCAAGAGAGAGAACAGACAGAGCGAATCTTCCATTGATCATCAGGCCACGACAAGATATTTTTCTCTTCCAATTTTTGTTTTCATTCATTTTTTTTTTCTGTCTAACAATTTCCATCAATCTTTGCAGGGTGAAAACCTCTCTGAATGCCTAATTTCCCCATTCGTCTCTCTACTCTCTGTCTATAAGCGCCAAAAACTAACTGTTCATTTGAGCTCTTTCCATGCACACAAACTCAGTCAGGCACTCAGCTCAAGCTTTGTTTGTTACTACTCCTATCATGTACTACAGTAGTATAAACTATCGTATCACAACATTCACAGCCGAGATATGACTCTTTTATGCTTGTTATCTTCGGGGAGCTTATTGGCTACGTTCCCGCCCAAATTTACAGCATATCTTGAGCGAACAAAGGACGCCCTTGTGTCTTTGAGCAAGCGTTTAGAGATGGTTGCCTTAAAAATTTCAAATAGAGGGTGGAAAAATCTTTTCCGTTTATTATGACTTTTTTGTCTTTGTTAAAGGCACTGTCGCTCGTTGTAATAATTGGTCATGTACATCCACGGATGTAGAGGCGGATTTTATTATCCATTATCTAAAAAAAGCTGAGATATGACTGGAAAACCTGATCGAGCAGAATCCAAGCTCACAAGTTTCAAGAACATGTGGATCATGACAGGGAAAAGGCCAGGCAACAAATTTTCCTCTCAGTGCCTTTTGTCTTGTGCTACATTGGTCACAGTCCACATGTAGCAGTTCACAGTATACACATTGCTGGCAGCAGAACACAAGTTCAGGTAGCAACACACCTCCAAGTGTCCTGTATATCCTGATGAAAACTGTGAATTCCCATATGGAATTTAGTCGGTAAAATCCAAGCCAAGCCAAGCCACAGAGAGATGCTTCTAACCACATTGGTGATCCCAACCTGCAGTGCACGCTACTATACTACTAGGAACAAAGCTCTTGCTGTTACTACAGGAAAGTTCAGTTCACCCAGCATGCATGGCTATTGTGTCTCTAGAAGAAGATGATGAGAAAAGGCTGCGATGATGCCCCTGAGAGAGAGAGAGAGAGAGAGAGAGAGAGAGAGAGAGAGCTGAAAAGGCTCCCTCACATCACATGGGTTTGTTACTTGCAGTTACGGCCAGTGCTCTTGCCTCTGGAACAGAAGAGGTCGCCCGGGCACTTTATCCCAGGATGACGCGAAACCGTTCTGTAAACTCCTGCATCTTCAGTTTTTGTTTTTCACCTGCGGTAGAACCTGCTACTGTGGTCAGCAGCACAAGGAAAGGAATGTCTCCAAATAAACCTACTCTAAGGCCTCGTTTAGTTGGCTAAAGTTTCTAACTCTTTTTTTCACTCACTCTCTCCATCACATCACATTAAATACACCAAAAGACATATGTTCGAGTATGAAATGTAGGTAAAAAAAGTAACTAATTACACAGTTTAGATGTACATTGCGAGACGATTCTTTTGAGCCTAGTTACCCCATGGTAGGATAATATTTACCACAAACAAACGAAAGTGCTCTGAGAGTTCTGCCAGGAGTTCCAGGAGTTACTTTTGCTAAAGTTTCTAACATCTAAACGAGGCCTAACCTCTCTTTTTCTCTCCTCTACTACTAGGCCTTGTTTAGATGGCTAAAATTTAGCCCCGATTGTCACATCGTTTGTTTGTAAGACGTTTAGTTTGTTAGTGGTAAAATATCATCCTACCATGGAGTAACTAAAGCTCAAAAAGAATCTCTAGAATGTACATCTAAATCGTGTAATTAGTTTATTTTTTATCTATATTTAATACTCTAAATATATGTCTTTTTGGTGTATTTAATGTGATGTGATGGAGAAAAAGTGGGAAAAAATTAGAAACTTTAGCCATCTAAACAAAGGCCTAGGCCTCGTTTAGTTGGCTAAAGTTTCTAACTTTTTTTCACTCTCTCTCCATCACATCACATTAAATACACCAAAAGACATATGTTCGGAGTATGAAATGTAGGTAAAAAAAGTAACTAATTACACAGTTTAGATGTACATTACGAGACGATTCTTTTGAGCCTAGTTACCCCATGGTAGGATAATATTTACCACAAACAAACGAAAGTGCTACAGGAGTGCTACAGGAGTTCCAGGAGTTACTTTTGCTAAAATTTCTAACATCTAAACGAGACCCTAGTAGTAAAAATTTGTCCCGTGCTAGTAGCTGATAACCCCGAGAAAGATACCATTTTTTTCTCTGATGTGATTGATGTTTACTGTATTTTGGACACTTGACTCTGTCACTAGAATGTGGGCCCAGACAATAGCAAATGGCTAAAATGATAGGATAGGAGTAGTAGTACTGAGCAGAAGGAGTAGTACTAGCTAGTGTGAGTGAGGGTGTACTACAGCCCCTAGTGGTAAAAAGGAAAACCTTTTTTTTTTTTCTTCAGTTTGTTCCTTCCACCCTTGTCGAATGAAAACTGTGAATGATGACAACATGCTGAGTACAGAAATTCAGTGTGCACACCTGGATTTAATTTTAAACACAAACAAAGGCGTAAATCGTATAAATGTGATGAAGAGGATGCCAAGTCAAGCGGGGCAAGCACGTACTCTACCTACGCATGCAAGTAAATAACCTCGGATTCTTTCGACCGCGGTAAATGATTGTTTTTCCTGCATGGCTGGCTTCTTCTTGTCAACGGACAACGGGAAGTAAATTCACTCGCCAACCAACCAACCGTTGGCTCCTCGTCCAGTCCACATTTTTCTCTTCACCTAACAGTATACTAGGATCCAAGGCTACCTAGCTAGACAACGGATGGTTATATGCATGTCATGCGTACTGGCAGCGAGGTAAATATGCCAAGGACCTCGTCTTCCTTTTTTCCACGATCCCATTGATTTACCCAAGTAATGCTTGCTCCCGTTTTCACGCCAGTTACAGTCCCTGCGATTTCCTTTAAAATTCCGTTCCGTGCTATGGCATGATGTCAGTGTGTTGTGTGTAGGGCCATGAAGATGCATGTTGCATAGTGCTCATGGGGTGGAAGAATTCATTCATTGACCTTACCTTCGATCGATCTCTCACAGCATTTGTTGGCAAGAGGACCTTATTCTTTTTGATAAGTGTTTAGAAACGGAGTGATTTCGAGCACTCGTGATTGATACATGTAATTAAAAAATGACTGTCAACATATATATGTAGCATCAATTCTGTTCAACTCATTCTTAATTTTGGTCCCGGCAGAAATGTGCGCTCTGTCAGTGAGTCTCAGTCCTGCCACCTACTAGCTGCAACATGCATGTCCACGTACTAGTCCAATTATACTCGCTCGCTAGCTCCATTATTAGACAACAACTCCCTCCAAAATTGTCGTTGTTTTTGAAATTACAAAAGCTCCAGCCAAAAAAAAGGGATGAAAAAAAAAACTGCTGCAACTAACAGTGTGGCAATCATTCATCCCTGGAATAGAATCGATCTCACCTTCTTTTGTCGGAATCCGGATCGATCACTCTCATCAGTTACGTCTCTCACTGAGCTGAGATCGATTTGCATGCAGTGAATTGCTGGCTGCCGTTTTGGGGTCGACATGCATGCATTTGCTTCGATTCGCGTCAATAATCTCTTCTCATTTTGTTTTTTCAAAAGAAACGAAGGGGGAAAAAAGAGTGAGCTGAGCCGATCGAATGAACAGCATGTATGCTCGTGTGTGTACGGTTTGCCTGCCCGGCCTTGCGCTTCCGGTTAGCTAGCTTTGAGCAGCAATTGCAGCACTAAAGCATGCATGATATGATATGATGAAGGCAGGCAGCTGCACGTACTACAGTACCTCCACGTGACTGTCCACTCAACAAACAGAGAGATTTGGGCTGCTAATTCGCGGATCCAACTGTATGGCTGCTTAATTTAACCCCATGAATTGGGCGCTTAACACCAACCAGTCCTCTTCCTCTGCACTGGAACGGTACGGTTTTGGCCGCTAGGAAATGCTTAAGGGCCTCCTATTCGTCCTAGATGCTTTAATAATTAACATAAATATATATAAGCGCTAGCTTTATTGTGCCGGTCTAACAAATAAAAGCTTTTGTTAATGTTCACTAACCACCTTGCTGGCTCTTTGTTATGGTTGCTAGGACACAAACCAGTAGCCAGTAGCTAGCTAGCCAAGGTACACTGTGGAAAAATTGCCCAAGGTACTGTTTGTACCTTAGCCAGCAGCTTCACACACTGTACGGTCAAGTTTATAAATTTAGTGTTTTTAATTTGTTACACCCAATATAGTTTGTCCCTTTTGTTATCTAATCTAACATAATTAAGGAGGACCTTAGATCATGCTCCTGGCCTGGTTAGATGCTTTTAATTAAGGTTTGTAAACTCTTTGATCCCCCGCTTTAATTTAAATACAGCATCATATTGTGGCCGGAGATCTCTCTCACAGTTTTTTGGGTCAAAAAAAAAAAAACCGAGCACGCGCAAAAAAAGAAGAAGAATTTGGTAGCAGTAGTTAATTAGCATCAGAGATAAATCTGAGGTAAAGAGTTGAAAAGTGTCATTATTCTCATCTCATGACATGTTTGCATCTTTCAGGCTGAGAAGAAGTTTTGTAGTGTATACAAAATATATGTGCCGACGCGGCCATAATTTTATTGTCTCTCATCAACGGCAGTTGTATTGTGCCAAAAGGGCTCCTCCAAAGTCCAAATGGCTAATGAGCTGCATGCGAGCCCGTGTACCTACGCTACGGACGGGTCCGGACGAGTGCAGCGGACACCAGGATGATCCAGCAGGCACACAGGCAGCAGTTAGCCGTCGCTCTCGATCTGGGCCCCGCTCGTCAGGCCAGCTTAATTCCATTCCTTTCTTCAGAGAACCCTGATGCTGATGCTGTTGCTGTCTGTTGAGTCGTCAGTGCGATCCGCATCCGCATCCGCTACGACGACAGATTATTGATCAAAATGACTCATTTTTCGTCATTGTGATCTTGTGACGATCGATATTTTAGAGAAGGAAAGTTTATTAACATCCTTATTATATATTGTCACGAAATGAGTGTTTTTGGTTAGGATTTATGAATACTTGAATAGTAACGGCAGGCGGTCTGTTGGATCTCATCAGGAAACGTAAAGCTAGCACATACAGAGATGATATTATGATGATGATCAAGTGGTCGACTCGACTGAATATTTCAGAGGAAACGTAGAATGTATGATGACGATAAGTGGGTGCGAGCCTTGGCATGCAAGCAACGTGATGGATGCTGCTGCTCTGCTCCATCCAGCATCCCTTTAGCTTTTGACCGCTAACGAAGCCTTTTGTACACAACAAGGAAGGCTTAGACCGGATAGGATGCCGACGTGACGTACGGTAGCCATGCATCAGCAGCTGGATGGATGGATAGATCATCATACATAGATAGATCTGATCAGAATTATTCCCGAAGACGATTGTTCTGCATACTTGCTTGCTTTCCGCAATGCGTAGCAGAGCCAGCAAAGGGCAATCCTACGCCGCTGGCTCGTATGGGTCCCCATCGTTGTCGACCGAGCGATCCATAGCCGAGCCGGCCCGAGATCATTCGTCCATGCATAATGCGTCTTTCCTTCACCGGCTAGTGCTGTACTAGCTGATG
The DNA here is from genome assembly GCA_015847255.1 of Hyparrhenia diplandra. Lineage (NCBI taxonomy): Eukaryota > Viridiplantae > Streptophyta > Magnoliopsida > Poales > Poaceae > Hyparrhenia > Hyparrhenia diplandra. The sequence goes on along the minus strand of JADLZK010012387.1, from coordinate 68,602 downwards.
ACTGGCGCGCGCATGCATCGTGTCCCTCCCTGATCGATGCACGTACGTACGGCAGCCATGATCTCGCGGCCGGCCGTTGCCGGCGGTGCTGGCCATCACCGACAGCCAGCCGCGCCCGGAAGTACGTCGGACGACGGATCAGCCGATCGACGGAGCGACGTCCGCGCCGCCGCGCGCGTCTAGTCGTACGTCGTCGGCGACGGCGAGACACACACACACACACACACACACACACAAAAAAAAAGGCAGCCGGCCAGACGGGCCGGGGGCGTTGATTTTCTGCTCTCGCGCACGCACCCTGCCGGCCGGGCGCCGCCTTGAATACACACACAAATTAAAGGGCCGGGCATACACATACAGTATGCAGCGCGATCGTCGCGCCCGGTTCCCGGTCCCTCGTGTTCGTGTGTGAGTGCACGGTGAACCAGCGTATCTCGACTCTGTGGCGCACGTGTGCCATGCTTTAATCTGTCTGTCTGCCTGTCTCGCGGACCGACCGACAACATGCGTGACACCGTACCCACCAGATCAGCTTGAAAACGGCCGGCCCGGGGATCGTCGATCGGGGGGTTGTGAATTGAAGACGATCGATCGTCGTCGACACGACAGCTGCTGCTCGCGCAACATCAAGGACGACGAGCACGATCGAGCTCCGATCGAGACAGTTGGCTAGCTGCTATGTACGGCGGGACAATTGCATTGGCCGGCCGTGTCATCTCATCTGCCGCAGCAGATCGACGCGCGCGCCGCGCACGGTTTAGGTAGGTGTCCGGCCGGGCAGGCGTGTAATGAGCAATGAAACGTTCCGTGGAACACGACGATATGGAACGGAACGGCAGCAACGTAACAGATCGTGGTAGCGCGTATTGTCATTGACTGAGATGGATCCATCGTCATTGCACATGGAACGTACACCGGATGAGCAGTTGAGCACGATCCCTGCGGGGTACAAGTAAGGACCTGCGTGTCAACGGACCGGGCCTGGGCTGCTGTGAAGAAAAGTCAGCCATAGGCTGGCTGCATGGGTGTAATAGTGGGCCTTAGGCCATATTTCCATTTCCATTTCTATTTATTGTTTGCTACTGGACTTATAAAACCGGTTGGGTGGGTGGTTGGGAATCAAAACAGTTTTCTCCTCTTCTACCTCGTGCTCCCGTGCGAGTCCTGCTTGGAGCCGGCACGCCGCCGAGTTCCCTCGCCGTGCGTGTACGCCGGTGAACTCTCGTTACCCGAGCCCGTCACACTGCGCTACTTCTCTCGCGATGGAAAAAAACACGGTGTATGCAAAGATTGCATGTGCGCCTGTGTCTTTGGAGCCGGAGAAGAAAGCCTGCGTGCTGCACTGCTGCTGGCATTTGGAAAAGACAAGGATATATTCTGGCGTGTCGACGACGGGTGTGTAATGTACGGCGAGGCAGCCGTGAAGACTACGCATTCCATCTCATCTCGATAAGGCTTTATATAGAAAAAAGAGGGAGGTCGATCGTATTCCGCATCATTACGACGGACAAATCGCGCGCGTATGTATATGCTATAGCTACTACATCACGCCGGTGTGAGTCAGACTACAGAAATGGAAGAATGATCAACAGCGAAACTTTTGCAGACTCTAGAAATTGGGTCAACGTTCTAAGGCATGACTGTGACGTACAACTTTTCATGCTAACGTCATAATCATACTAGGATCAGCAAGACAATTAACTAACATGAAAAATTGTATGAGGGCATGAGGAATTGCTTACCGCTTATTTTTTTTTTTTTTTTGGGAGAATTAGGTGGAAGACCCTGGAAAAATGTTGCTTTAGGTATTGAACCTTTTTTATTTTGAATTTTGGTGGAAGGCCTCGAAACAAAATTTCGTTAGCTGGAAGACCTTCCGTCCATTTAGAGCACTTGACGGTGTTAAGTAGAGGATAAAAAGACAAATTTACCCATGTGTCAAAAAAAAAAATAGAATTCTGTTTGTTTATATTATTTTGAGTATATGTTAGAAATCTAAGCTACCTGTGACGATAGAAAAAAAAAAACAAACTCTGCTGTTTAGGGATGCACTTGTTGAGGCTATATATGTTATTTGAAATTTTAAAGCACTAGAGTTAACTATAATAGGAGTAATCTTGTTCATTAACCCTGTTTTGTTTTCATTCATGTCTCCCACTATTGCTTGAGAGAGCAGTAGTGTGTAATCTGTTGGGGAACATGAGAGGGCTAATTGAGCTACTGAACTTTTCTAAATTAGGGAGTAGAGACCATATTGTAGCTGAAGAATGGGGCTGGTTGCATGGACTGAGGAATCGGCTGCGGTTCCAAAGAATTCATCAGAGTGTGTCCTAGGGATCAAGAGCACTTGGAAGTGCGATGAAATAGTAGGATCCAACGCTAGCTACTCATATTCGATGCCATACTTGATGTCGCCGAGCCAGCGTTGGGGGCAGCGTGGCATAGTCACCGTGGCAGGATTGTACACCCGGTCGTAGCAGCGAGGCCGTTGCAATGATACTGATGACACCGCATGAGGCATGCCGTATAAATTGTCGACGGAAGAGCGGGGAAGAACTTGGCAAACTCTAAGCTCATTGTAGCTGATAAGGAGGCCGACCAGCGACTTGGCGAAGTTGGCTGGGCCTGGCCGCCACACCACCACCATGGCTACAATGCCACCGGGCCGGCACCGCCACGCAACGGGGCGGCTAGAAACCAGGGGCGGGCGGTCTAGATCCACCCTCCGAGCGGCGAGGGGAGTTGCCAGGTCGCCGGCTTGGCCACCGGGCGGTCGAGGGAGCTGAAACCAATGTGGGAGCTGTGGGCATTGGCCTCGGTGCGACAGGGGTATAATGGTGACTTCGCATAGCATACAACCCCAATTCTTTCGAGACCTTCCACCCAAATTTAGAAAATAAAAGGCCCAATACCTGAACCATCAATTTTGAGGGCCTTCCACCTAATTGTCCCTTATTTTTTTTTTTGCTGAATTTGCAAGTCACCAGTGTCAACATACAAAACATCAACTTCAAATGTGCTGGATATATAGAACATCAGAGCTTTGATGCTAGGAATTGCATTCCGGCAACAGTTTGTTGTGGTGCACTGTTTGGGGAATCTGTCTTCCATGACAATGCAATTGAGAAAGGAAACCCATCATTATTAACCTACACATATATCAATCCAGTGTCATCAATAGTGGTCGAAGGCTCCAGATTGCATATCATATACCAAGCTATCATTTAAACATCGTAAGATCATTATGTACAAAATTATATAAAAACTCATGTCCTTGAATGGAAATAATATTTTAAAAACTGCTAATGTTGAACATGACTAAAGAATAATATGAGACAAATGTTTCCACAAAATACACTGCCATAGGAAGAAAACTACAACGCACATAACATATACTTATATAGTAAACAATACAAGGAGGAAATTGCAAGGCGAAATCACAAAAAAAAAAAAAAAAAAAAAAGATAATGCACTGGACCTTTTTTAGTGTACAGGAAAAGTGAAACAAATTTAATCACCTATATTATCCAGCGATTGCTAACCAAAAAGTTTCCCCAAGAAACACTGAAGTTGTTCAAAAACATTTTTAGTGGAAGGACAATTTGAAAAATACTTTAACCAGATAAATCACAGATAAATCAAAATAGTTTCCTTTGTTAGGACTTAAAAAGAACAAAAAATGGCCGCACCATATACTTATTACTCCTTCCGTTCAGAAATGATCTACACATGAAGGTTTTCGCAGATACCAAGGGGCAGCAGTTAATGCATGAATAGGCCAATGGATGCTATGGAAATTTGAATAGACACTCAATGCATGCATGAGTAGTGAGTACTACTCATGTGAAGATCAAATTGGGAAAACTCTAAAACCCTCATGTGTAGATCATTTCCAAACGGAGGGAGTAGATGGTATAAGCTTGTTCACATACACAATCATAGGCAATTTGCACTGACCATGGAAAACAGCTATTTCTTGCCAATCTAACTAAATTACTATAATACAATAATACAGATCTGCAGCTCCACTAAACAGAGATGCAGATTTATGAGCAACAAGCTAGCAGAATTACTATAATACAATAATACAGATCTGCAGCTCCACTAAACAGAGATTGAGATTATGAGCAACAAACTAGCAGAAGTGCTCAGATAAACTAGCAGTTCCAGTGACACAGATATATCCAAACTTTAGGTATGTATAGCCAGAATGCAATAATTGTGGTAACCACTACTATCACAATCAGTAGTAAAGAGTATCTAATAACATGGAAAACAATAAATTCAGAAATTCCATAGCAAATTAAAAAAAATGAAGATAAAAGAGCCAAGTAGTTAATTAATACCTGGAATTCCCTGCTTTTATATCTTGGACATGCTTAGCTGTGGCCGTCTCCCATTGCTTTGATAAGAGGAAATTCAAAAAACTTAGGAAGATTTGGATATTGGATATTTAAGTAAAGCACATTAACTATATTCTCCTGTACGAATCCAGCCACTATTTGCATATGTATACAGTATACTGTTCTAAATTGCCTTACATCCCCTCTGTATTCTGTTCTGACTTATACCATTATATAAGTTAATAAAGAAAGATCCAAATGAATACATATACCACAACAGTGTAATATAAGTTAATAAAGAAAGATCCAAATGAATTATCAAAACAATATATATACCACAACAGTGTAAAAGGAAATCCACAGGTATAAACCATGCTAATCCACAATGCACTAATATCAAATAACTCATGGAACAAAATGATGCAACCTCAATAGGAGAACTGGAGAAGAATCACAACAGTAAACGAAAACAAAGACACACATCACCCAGCGTGCAGCAAAGGTGTGCAGCCTGGGATTTCCCTAATAAGCAGACTACTCCACTGTAACATCTTTAGGAGCACGACGCGCATCCCCCTTTCCAACGGACTTCAGAAGGTCATAATCACATTCACGAAGAAAAGGATCTCCCCATCGGCAAGTGGACCTAATATCGCTGGGTGATAGCAAATATCGAAGTGTGAGGCATCTTCGCCTTTTGAAAGAAGTAATTTGACCTTCCTTCTTTTCCGCTTGAGATCGGCTGCTAGTTTCGGATTAAAAGGAACACCATTGTTCCATCTGTACACGCTCTGTGCGCTACGTCTGAATATTTCAAACCGGAGTGTCATGGCAGCATAGTCACGTTTCTTGTCGAAAGCCTTGCACCAGCGCTCATATAGGGCCCAAAGAGCATCATCCGATTCAAGGTCCTTGGCCGTTGGAGTCTTGGAATCCTCTGTAGTTTCATAAGAGTTAGTAGTGTCAAGAACGCACAATGAATTTCATGCAACTGGTTTTTTTCACGCGAGCACAAAGGATTTATGTGATGGATGGATGGATTCGTAGCCTCCTCCCTGGCTATCTAGGGAAATTAGGACCTCCTTTAACAGGGAGAGGGTGGGGTTGATTCAACCAAAAAAAAAAAAAAAAAAAAGAGAGAGAGAGAAGAGGGTGAGGTGGGGTTGGTTTACCTGGTAAGTGGGCGTAATCAGCGCTCCTAGGTAAGCGAGGATTTGGGCAGCCCAAGTCCAGCAACCTTACGCGGTCCACAACAGCGACGTCTATGGCTACGTCGGCCGCACGCGCTGCGCGAGGTGCGGCAGCAGCAGCGGCGCGAGATGCGGCAGCAGCAGCGGCGCGAGATGCGAGTGACGTTCTACGGACAGCCCGCAGGAGACTCGATGCCTTGGTTGCGGCGAGAGAAAGGCGGCAGGGTTTGCGGCTACGTCGGCCGCACGCGCTGCGCGGGAGGCGGCAGCAGCAGCGGCGTGAGATGCCAATGATGCTTTACGGGCAGCCCGCAGGAGACTCCATGCCTTCGTTGCCATGGCGGCGTGAGATAAGGCGGCCGCGTAGGGGGCCCTCCAGATTCCTCAAAAAAAAAAAAAAAAAGGGGGGTGGGGGGGTGGCCGGATATCCAGCGATAAGAAACCCTAGGGTGACGTTTGGATCATTGGATGGGGTTTTGATTCGGATAGGATACCTATGGAATCGAAGGAAATAGAAGTTCGAAAAAAAGGAAATCTCTATATATAACATAAAAAGAATAAAAGGAAAGACTGTCATTTGGTGTGATAAAAATTTCGTCTCACTTTTCTACCACGGCGTCGCGACCCCTTCCTTTCACACCTCAGCCCGCCCGGGCATGCGATCTATATTAGGCAACCTCCAATCATCGCTCTGTCCATGCATGCGATCTATATTAGGCAACCTATTAGGGACACATTAAAACCACATCTCACAAAAAAGTAAACAAAATCTCTACAACATAAAAAGAATAAAAGGAAGACTGTCATTTGGTGTGATAAAAATTTCGCCTCACTTTTCTACCACGGCCAAGGCGACCCCTTCCTTTCACACCTCGACCCGCCCGCATGCGATCTATATTAGGCAACCTCCCAATCATCGCTCATCCATGTATGCGATCTATATTAGGCAACCTATTAGGGACACATTAAAACCACATCTCACAAAAAAGTAAACAAAAAAGGAAATAAATTAACAATTAGGGAAACACATCCGGATCGACATGCGATTTATATTAGGCAACCTACCAGGGACACACATAATCCACGCCTCACAAAATAAAGGAAACAAATTAACAATCAAGGAAACAAATCCCACAATCCATTCCAAAAAAATAAACAGGCACCCGTAATATTTCCAAGAAAAAGACGGTGTACCAAAAAATAGGAAGCAAACAATCTACATCCCGGTCACATGAAGCCAATCTTTGTGTTGTCGCCGTGGTCACCTGCTCCTTGATCAAACGGTACAAGGGCACCGGGTAAGTGATGCTCACAAAGTTTCCCTAACCCCCGCCTATTTTATAGTCGGTAATGATTGCGTTCTAATGCATCCCCTCATGCGACCCCCTCCCGCTCCTAATAACCCCCTACGCGGCGGCATGGAAGATCCGCATGCCCTTCCATGAGACAAAATAGGAAACTCAAATTAGGAAGATATGCATGCACTACTTGCTTTGTTTCCAAATGATTTAGAAAAACATAAAGATCCGCATGAGTCAAATTAGTTTCCATATTCAAATTAGTTTCCATATTTTGTTCATGCCATCGGCGCCAAAAATAAGGAACCTTCGTTTTTGCATGACACCTTCCTTTTTGCGACACCGGGTATAAGAACGACACCCGACAACCTTAATCTTCTCTTCTCGGTAGCGATCGCGGCGTTCCGCCGTCCTCCTCCGTAGTGCTACACCGCGACGAAGCCACCCCTGCGGCGACGGCAGTCCGCCGTGTGGTCGTCGTCATGAAATGCCATTTTGTCGTCCTCCGCCGCCACGCACTCTACGCCACGATGGGGAAGCCCCCCGGCGGCCCACGCCGCCGTTCGGTCGCCCACGACTTTGTTCTACACCGAACGCCCACTTGCTACGCCGCCCTCGACTTCGATCTCGCCCGGCGTCGTCAATGCGCTCGGCCGCCCTCGCCTCCACGCCATCGATCCGTGGATCCGCCGTCATCCCGAGATCAACGGTGCTCGTACTCTATTGCTGCGCGTCGGCCAAGTTGAAGATCGCGGGCGCCACCAACGTCGCCCAGGTACGTGCTCTGTCTCTTTGTCGTTTGGTTAATTGTTGTGACGCTGATCACCGCCATTTGGGTAGTGCGATCCGCTATGCTTGGCTTGCCGGCCGCCGTTGTTCATCTCTTTGATAGTGATTAGCTAGATCACCTATACTTTGGAATACATTTTTAAGAAGTTGATCCGGTGGCTTATGGTTCGCCACACACTTTGTAGATAAGAAAATAGAAAGGATTTGCTCCCGGATTGCTTAATGCGTTTCTTAAGCGGTGTACTCCATCATAGGTCACTAAGAATGATGTACGGTGGCTTATGGTTCAGTTACACACTTTGTAGATAAGAAAATAGAAAGGATTTGCTCCCGGATTGCTTAATGCGTTTCTTAAGCGATGTACTCCATCATAGGTCACTAAGAATGATGTACTTGTTCTTTGTATTTAAAGTTTAAAACCTAAATTCTTTTGTAACTGAACGCCATCGATGTGCTGAGGGTTGCATACGGCCGAGGCCGTGGCGGGCGAGGGTTGAGGCGCGGAGGGCGAGCTACGACGCCGCGAGATGGCCGAGACGCTTGGATAGGTGCGCAGATCGCCACTTATGCGGCCGGCGCCAAGCCTAGCGTTGTCCGTCGCGTGTCCCCGTGGCAGCTACGCACGGATTAGAGGCGGTGGCAACCTTTCGACCTTCGGGCCTCCGTGCGACTCACTTTGTTGATGCCGCGGCACGCTTGAGACAAGGTGAAAGAAGAGGTAGTAGTCGTAGGAGAGAACAAATGGAGAGAAATGGGGAAAAAACATGAGCTGAGGGTGGGGCTGGGAAAGGAGCGGACCCAAAGAGAGGAAGAAAATATGTTTCTTTTTTTTTTTATACACATATATATTATTTATGTATAAAGCTATGTATATTATATATCCACAACAAAATTTAAGTTTATTCATGTACAAATACAAAAATACACCATAAGTTGGGCTTGACTAAATAAGCTAACTAATTATACTAATTTAGGCTTGGTTATTTTATTCTACGTAACAAATTTAAGGATTGATTTTGATTTAATAGTCACCTTTTTTGTAAAGAGAGGAAAGGAAATATTTTTTTGTTTTTTTTTATACACATTTATTTTTAAGATGCATACAAGATGGGATTAAGATACGCTTGAGAACTTATTCATGGATTTATTGGCACACCTAAATAAATGGATACGAAGATATCTTTCCTACCGATATAAAACATTATCTTAAGAGAATTACGAAAAGGTCGATATAATAAATTTATGAGCCCGCGACACCGTGATATCCGTGGATCGTGTTACTTTTTACAAAACTTAATTGTTTGAATTAAATGTCACTTTAATATTATTCTTTTATTTCATAGTATTGTTATCTTATCATGTGATTTTTGTGCTTTTATATAAAATTTAGTTATCCCGTAGCAACGACGGCCCCTAACTAGTAATAGAAATAAGGAAGAACATGTACCACTATTATTGCTTAAAAAGATAATCTTTTTAATTTTTTAATTCAAAATAAACTTAAATTATAAATTGTAGTCATTATATTTGTTTCATCAAATAAGCTATGGGCACAATGGACATTCCACCACTCAATCCAATGGAGAAGCCGCGGACCGAAGTCATTTTGTCAAACGCGTTTCCCAAAACAGTTTCAAAGGGAATCGCCAAAGCCACACCCCACACCCACGCCCACGGCTCTACCAAACGGGTCCTTTAGGGCGTGTTTGGTTCCTCGTGATCCCACCCACAACCGGGCTCTCGGGATGCGAGGGAGCCGGTGTTTTTCCAGCCCGGCCTCGCTCCCGAGCACGGCTCTCAGTCTGCAAAATCCGTCCCCCGGCACGGCTCTCGAGGCCCGGCCGATTCCTCCGTTTTTCTTCGGCTGGCTCGCTCCGAGGCTTCGCGGCGCGTGGTGATTTCGGCTGGCGGCGAGATGGCGCGCTGAAAGCTGCTAGGGTTACCTCCTCCGTTCCCGCCACTCACCGCCGCCTCCTTTCCGCCTCCTCCCTCTATATATTCCCCCTCCTCTTCCCCCCTCTCTTCTCGTCGCTTCTCGCGCCTCAAGCCGCCGGTAGGTCCCTCTCCTCTCCTCGATTTGGCCGGTGTTCTTGATGGATTTGTGCCCCCCTAATGCATCCCCTCTCTCTCGATTTCTTGCAGGGGTCGTGGATCTAATCGGTCTCCAAGCAGGTGAGCGTTTCCCCTAATTTTTCCCCTTTCTTCTCTATGCGATTTGGAAACCCTAGGTCCGAGTTCTTGGTTGTTCTTGTTTACTTTGGTGCGAGCACACCGGATCCGAGCTCTTGGTCGTTCTTGGCTTACCTCTCTCACCCGCCGGGCCGTGCTTTGGTGGCTAGTGCACCCGCTTGTTGACGTGGGTATTTTTTCATCTAATCCCCCCTTCCCTCTACTAATCTATGCAGTGTGATTCTATATATTGCTTTCTTGGATACAAGTATATGATGATTCCATTATTACGAGCTATTGCCATGGCCTGTGATGATGGTTTTTTTTTCGAGCTATTGCCCAAGCCTATGATGATGTTATTGTTTTTTCATATTGTTGCCCAAGTCCGATGATGAAATTTTATCCCGAGCATGTGTGCATTATTCGTGTTTGTATTTTGGTAGTAACTAGTTTATCTTTAAAATCCTTATTTTTCTAGATGGATCCGAAGAGAGGAGACGCATTCTTTTGCTAGAGCCTGCCGCTCTTATCACAAACCATGTATGCACCGGCTGTTTGCTAGGATTAGGATGCAAAGAGTCGAGCGGCCTCAAATCGCTTATGGCCCAATGAGCACTAGAGATGAGGAGAGGCAAAGAAACTTGAACCTAATTTACAATTACAATGATATAGAGTGTATCTACATGCTTCGCATGAGAAGGCTCCCTTTTTAGATTGTGCAACTTGCTTAGGGACAGAAAAACTACTTGCGCACAACATTAACTCTTGTGTAGAAGAGCAAGTAGCAATGTTCCTCCATATTGTTGGTCATAACCAACGTTTTAGAGTTGTCCACCAAAAACTGAGAAGGTCAATAGAGACAAGGTAATCACCGCCATTTCAAGGATGTGTTGTATGCTATTGGTGAACTTAGACAAGAGCTTATTAGACCTCCAAGCAATGAGACACCACCAAAGATTAGCAAATGACCATAGATGGTATCCTTATTTTAAGGTAAAACCACGTCCCGTAAGTCGTTAGGATCTTTTCCTACTAGGCCTTGTTTGATTTACTATGAAACTTTGGATGCCATGTAGGATTGCATTGGGGCCATTGATGGGACTCATGTATTTGCTAAAGTTCCACGTCGGATGCAAGCTGCATTTAGGGGGTAGAAAGAATTACCCAACACAAAATGTGTTAGCAAAAGCGCTTACCTTTGACTTGAAATTTTCATATGTATTGGCCGGTTGGGAGGGATCGGCACATGATGCCACCGTTCTTCTTTGATGCATTGGCGAGGCATGATGGGTTAAGGGTAGCACCGTAAAACTAAATCAAATCTACACTTAATAAAACACATGCAGGTTGCACAATGTGGTGTCTAATTTGCATTCCATACTTGTTTTAGGAAAATTCTACTTGGTAGATGCCGGATATGCCCGCCGCCCCGGATTTCTTCCTCCTTACCGTGCTACTAGGTATCATCCGAAAGAGTACAGCAATAGGAACTACCCAACCAACCACAAAGAGTCATTTAATTTGAGGCACTCTAGTTTGAGAGTGACGGTTGAGAGGGCTTTTGGAGCTTTGAAGAATCGTTTTTCGTATTGTTGATACCAACAAGCCATTCCATCCTTTGAAGTCACAAATAAAACTAGTGCTTGCATATTGTATATTGCATAACCGGATTCTTAGCTTTGGGGCTGATGAGGTGGTACCAAGAAGAGTTTTCCTGGTCCCAAATGAAACCAACAATCAGCCCCATCCCGATCACATGGATGACAATGTTTGCTGGGTTGAGCAAAAGAGATATGTGGGCTAACCACATGTGGACTAATAGGGGGTCTCTCCGCAATTTAGGAGATGTATTTGTATGTTTCATTCAGGACTTGTGCCTTAGATGTTATTCTTTGTATGATTGAACACTTCATCCCATGATTTGGGCTTGTGCTATGATGATATTATTTCGGTGATGCTACACTTGATCCGAGGTTTGGGCAATAGCAATGATGAGTCATTTCAATGATACTACACTTATTCTGAGGCATTTGGCAATAGCAATGATGAGTTTTTTCTATTCTTAATCTGTGGCTTTGGCATGTGCAATGATGTCAATTTTTCTATTACTATTCTTAATCGTGGCTTTGGCATGTGCAATGATGTCAATTTTTCTATTACTATTCTTAATCTGTGGCTTTGGCATGTGTAATGATGTCAATTTTTCTATTACTATTCTTAATCTGTGGCTTTTGGCATGTGCAATGATGTCAATTTTTCTATTACTATTCTTAACTGTGGCTTTGGCATGTGCAATGATGTTAATTTTTCTATGATACTACACCCGAACCGAGGCTTTGGACATGTGCTATGATGTTTATATTTTCTATGACACTACACTTGAACTCGAGGCTTTGGCATGTGCTATGATGTTTATATTTTGTATGATACTACACCCGAACCGAGGCTCGACATGTGCAATGATGTTATTCTTTTCCTATAATACTACATTTGGGCTGATTAGGCTATGGGCGAGGATCCGATGCCCGCCGAGAGTTTGTGTTCCCCGGGTTGAATGGTGGGTATGTTGTCGCCGAGGTCGTGGTGCTTTGGTGAGGCCGTGGGTGCTTTGGGAATGATGTTGAGGGTTTCATACCGGCTTCACAGTCTTGAATCAAGAAAGGACCTCTCTTAGGTGGACAGATCCCATGTCTGCCTTTGTCCTGCGCCAGATGTGCCAGATGATCTCCACAGGAGTGAGGACTGACAAGGGCTTCAAAGAAGTCCATTTAAACAAGGTTGCCAAGGCCCTGCAAGAGTTCTGTGGCAATGAGGTCAGTGGCACTCAGGTGTACAACCACCTGAGGAAGTGGAGGCAAAGGTGGGTTAAACTGTCCAAGTTGAGGGACCTGAGTGGAGCTCAGTGGGATGAGGATACCTGGACAATTGTTCTTGAGGAGGAGCATTACAATGGCCATACCAAGGTATGTAAATCAAAGTAGTGTTATTATTAAATACTGCTGCAACTTTTGGATGTGTATAAAGACTAACAAGCTCCTGTTTGGTTGTTTAGGATCACCCCAAGGATGCTGAATTCCTGAACAAGCCCATCCAGCACTACAAGGAGATGATGATCATCTTTGGCAATGGTCAAGCAACAGGCAAGTATGCTATGGGCAGCAATGAGAAGCTTGGGACACCATCTGATTGTGCTGAGAGCTCAGCCAAGACTGAGGCAACTGAAAGCCTCCATACCGGGCCAAGCCAAAAATGACACGGCGAGGCTATGGTTGATGGTTCGGTTGGGAACAAGAGGAAGAGGTCCCTGTTGAGTGAAGAGGATGTGGTTCTGTTCACTAGCATTGGTGAGGCTGTCAAAGATGTTGCTGATGCTATTAGGTCCACCAAGACTGAGGACTGCCACCCTGATCTTTATGGAGCTATCATGTTCATTCCAGGCTTCACTGAGGAGGCACTCATGTCTGCATATGGGCACCTGCTGGGCAACAAGGCCCTGGGAACTTCATTTGTGCACTAGTCTGACTCTCACAAGGTGCCGTGGGTCGAGGACCCACTTGGCCAAGCACTACTATGCGTGATGAGGCTAGCCGGGTTTGGGTTGATCTCTTTTTGTGCAGCTCAAGTGGTCGCTTCGATGTGCAAGGCTTGATGCTTTTGTGCGCTTGGTGGTACTTACTACAGTACGGTGGTTGTGTAGTGGTTTGACCTACTCTTTTGTGCAGCTTGATGACATCCTCGCATTCTTTACATACTAACACTAACATATAGTTAGTGCCTTAGATTACCAAAGACCCTAGATCAACCTAGATGGTGGAGTCATTTCAACCTTGTGGCAATCTATGTCCATTGCCCGATGTGAACCCGGTGGTTCTGAACTTATGTTATTCCTAAGCACATGTCCAGTGCCTATGATGTTCTATTTCTTATTTGTGAGCACATTTTCATTGCCTGTGATGTTATTGTTTCTTATTTATGAGCTGAGCTGAGCACATGTCCATGGCCTGTGATGTTCTTGTTTCTTTTTATAAGTCGAAATGAGCACATGTCCATTGCCCGTGATGTTTTTTTGTTTGAGTTGAGCACATGTCCATTGTCCGTGATGTTTTTTGTTTGAGCCGAAAGCACATGTCCATTGCCCGTAATGTTTTAAACTTGATCCGAGCACATGCCATTGCCCGTGATGCTTCCTCATTGATCCGAAAGCACATGTCTATTGCCTTTCATCTATTACTTGTGTAGGCATGGCATGGCATGTTGTTCATGTCGGCAGAAGCCTGGTGTGTACTCCGGTTGGGCCGAAGCACATGCTCAAGTGCATCGGTTCCCCGGTAATGTGCACAAGAAATACAACTCGAGATGGAAGCACTTCAAGCATTCTATGGCTATGGAGCTCTTCCCCAGCTAGTCAATCCCCCTCTACTTGAGCCTCTCAATCCACCTTTCATTCAAGCTGTTGGAGTCGACCATTTTCATATGTGTTGCATTTCAATTATTGTAATAATTGTAGTTATCGTTGTGGTTTTAGGTTTCTTAATTTGGAAGTTCATGTAACGTGTGTGTACTCTTGCATTTGAGTCTAGGCAGTGGTAAACTCACCACTGGATGCAAGAGGTGATTGTAACATCTTGTATGCAACCAACCAAACAAGAAACCTTGCATCTTGCATTTGAATGTTACAACTCATGCGACCAACCAAACACTAGCTCAACTCACTGGCTAATCGATGCACCAACCAAACACCCACCCTTGCATGCATCAAGCCCAAAAGTGTGGCCTGGCTGAGAAAAACGGGCCTGGCTGGGTTGAGAAGACAACCAAACACGTCCTTACAAGTCCCAAAGGCGCGCTTGTGCACCGCCCCTAGGAGGTTCACACAACATTTGTATGGGCTTTTCTCGGCGAATTTATTTCGTAGCCTGTCAATCCGATCTAGCTGCCCGGTCATTTTTTTTTTTGTTCTGGAGAAAGATTCCAATTTTCGGGAATTCTGAGCGTACCGAAAATCCTGAATATATGCTTTTCAGGAACTATTTTGGTCGCCGTTAATTCCGGAAATAATCTCGGCTTCTCGTCCCAGCCTCCCAACCCGAATCCGGCCCAAAAGCTAGGACTCATCTAATGGCCCATTAACTAACCCTAATCTAGACTTCCTACCCAAAAACGGTGTGACATGATTGTCACGCGCAGCAGCCACTCATCAGCCGGCTCAATCATTTCTTCCATGTCTAGATCTAGAGTTCTACACTTGTACTAGTAGAAAGACTAGATAAACTGCAGATCGACCAGAGACCAGCCTGATAAATGTATAAATTGAGCTACTGACAGAATTCTACTTTTTCAGCTTTGGGCACCAGCACTATTCTAAAAGTGCAGTTACTCACGCAGATCATCGCAGTGAGCACAGTACTAGTGGCCACCGGGACAGGAGAGGCATAGCGCACCTGGCATCTGCCCATCCATTCAGATTTCAGAGTGTTAGCAGGCAGTCTTTCCCCGCTGGCATCCAGGTCTGCTAGATCTACCATCCTTGTGATGACATTGGCATCACAAGGGCCAATGAAACAAGAGAA
The DNA here is from genome assembly GCA_015847255.1 of Hyparrhenia diplandra. Classification (NCBI taxonomy): domain Eukaryota; kingdom Viridiplantae; phylum Streptophyta; class Magnoliopsida; order Poales; family Poaceae; genus Hyparrhenia; species Hyparrhenia diplandra. Next base: position 53,243 of record JADLZK010012387.1, on the reverse strand, counting down.
TGGTTTCATTTCAGCGCTACAATTTGATCCCAAGTGACCTGCTACAGCCTAAGTGCCTAACAACCACCGGTCTGCGCCGAGGCAAGCACAGAAACTGACACGTTTCATTTCAGGTTCAGTTCACCATACAACATAGCCATGGGCCTAATCAGTCAAGTTTCACAATCTTAGGAGACATACAGGTAGGGGTCCTGATCTGGTCGTGGGCAGTACAAATCATCTGCTGCTGGACACGACAGTGCTTCCAGTGGGTCTTCCTCACTGTCGTCGATGGTGACGAACTCTTCGTCGTCGGAAGTTGGTTCGGCAAATGGTGCGTCTAAGCTCTCCCAGTTCAGGTCGTCTCTGCAGAGAAGACTAGGTTCTTCACTGACCCATTCATCCAAAACATCAATGTTGTCCAGGCTGATAGGATCTGTGGCATCCTTAAGCTTATGCTGGTTCCTGCATGAAAGCACTGAAATGTAAGTAGCAAGTCAGGATGGGCAATGATATACATATATGACGTGGTTCAGCTCTTTGTACCTTTCTCGGAGCTTCAGATTGTACCTAACAAAGACAACATCACTTAACCTTGAACGCTCAAGCCGGCTTAGCTTCCTGGAATGAAGATCTTTGAATGTATCCCAGTTCCTTTTTCGCACCCTGTTGCGCTGCAACATTGGCTGAGGACTCGGATTGCAAGCCTCTGAAGTTCTATAGTTCCATTACCGAAGTTGTCCCACCATGCAACTAATAATAAACAATTCTGTCAAACGTGAGATTAATGTATCCAGGCAAATACAATTCCATGGAAAATGAATTTTGTCCAGTTTTATTTCGAAAGAGTAAATTTAACAAGCACACCAATATTTGGCTTTATAATAGTCACAAACCAATGGAATACTTTTTGTTGCTATTTCACAAACCCAAAAATACCTGGGGTCATTTTGTGGACCTAGGGAGTGACGGTGGTCCACTGTCCACCCAAAAATTCCTCAGCCCAAGGCCCAGGTATGGGGAAAAAACTGATGTGAGGTGGGAAAGCTGGTATTGTAATAATCTTGTAACTATTGTAGCCATGTAAGCTTCTTTTAAGTCGAATTTCATACTTAACTGTTGTTTTTAAGATGTTTGTAAGACACCTTTTTAATCTATCTTAATTCTTAATGTACTTTTTAGTAAATTCTTGACTCATATTGTATATTGGCACGTTACAATTTGCAGTACTTAAACAATTTATATCAAGTCACACCCAAAATCCTACATACACACTTCTATCTGGCTTTCTTCCCATAAAACTGCAAATTTTGCCACTCACTTTTTTTCCTATCCACCTGGATCAGTGGGAGGAAAAAAAAAAAAACATATTTTTTTTGCTTGCCACCTCGACTGGGTCCAGGTGAATTCTTCATTGTTATCCTCATCATCATATACTCTATTTCCACACAAAATTTTAAAATATCAATTATGTTAATGCAGCATATGCCCTGCTTGGCAGCCAAAATGGGTTGCCTTTTGCTGTGTCCCTGTGACATGTGGTACCAGGTAGACATGAAATGGAGTGAAGAAAAATGTTGTAGTCCTATGAGGAAGCCTAAATGAAACTGTCACAATGAGTCTCATAACATGGAACTCATTCTTACCTGGATTAAGTTTCTCTCTTTGACGAATTGCAATTGGAAGGCCAAAGTCACCAGTTGATTTCTTATACTCCTCAAGCTGAAGAAATATCTTATCTTGGACATCGTCGTCAGGGACCAAACAAGTGATTGTCTTAATAAGGCCCCTAAATGCATAGCTTTGCATCTTAAAAGAGGGGCTGAAGTAAATACTAGGATTGAAAAAGCATCCTGCTGCATGCAACGGGCTATGGAGCTGCTTCTCCATCCTCGCATCAATTACTCGCACATATGGCCCATACAGACAGGCCTTGTGCATCATCCTTGCCCTTATTGACTCCTTTGCATTTTCCATTGCATCATAAAGATAGCCCATGGAAGGTTTTTCATTACTATCCACCAAAGCGCAGAACGCGCAACAGGGGCTCAGTGACCTTAACAACATGTTTGCTCTTGGCCCAGAAGTCAACATCTTTCATAATAATAGCTGTGACATCTTTTCCAACACCAACTTTGGCATATGTTGATTTCACCCATTTGTTACTGGTAACCATTTGGCGGAGCTCTTTCTCAAATTTAACAATGCTTTGGAGACTAAGAAAATGAGTAGCAAATCTCGAGATGCCAGGACGACACAGATCTCTACCATTTGTGAACTCTTTCCTCATTAAAGACAAAACCCAAGCATGGTTATAAAAACAAACTTTTGTTATCTTTCTGGCTTTATCTAAAGTTTCATGGATCATAGGAAAATATCTAGGATCAGCGAAATTCTCCAACATCAAGTCAATGCAGCGCTGCACATGGAGACCAAACAAAAGTGCCATATCTTTCCTCCAGAACCTTAACAGCAGCCTTAAATCTTGGATCTATGTCAGTAATAAATTGAACAATGTTTTGTGGCCCAACTTCTCTAATAACTTGATCAAATATATCAAGTAAATCAGATTTCTCAATCGAAGTATCTACCGACTTTAAAAACATAGTACCTCGTGAGCAGTATACAAGAAAATTGATTATAGAACCCTCTCCATAGTCCTTTTGTCTGTCAGCAATAATTGAGCAACCATTTACACTCCATTCTCTCTTTAGATCATCCAGATATTCATGAATGCCTTCAGCAATTTGTTTCAATAATGGACTGCGTAGGTCATGATAAGATGGTCCCTTGAAGCCCAGTCCAGCAGATACTATTGCATCTAGCATAGGCTGATAGAAAGGAGAATTTGCTGCACTAAAGGGTACATCTGCATCATACCACCATCTAGCCATAGCAATTATAGCTTCATGTAATAGATCATTTGGAGCTTCTGCACCATCTACACCACGTTGAACCATGTTTCCTGAAGTCATAAATGCACCACTGCTTGGCTCTGAACCTGTGGTAGCTTGCGGGAGGAAAGTATCCTGTTCTTCGTTTCCTTGATGGTCTGAATAGGCTTCCAGAGCCTCCCTCGGCTGAAAAATAGCATCTGAAGAATCTTTTGGGGCGTGAACTGTGGACATCTCTAGTTTCATACCTCCTTTCTTCATTTCTCCACTTGTCATCAATTTGTTGTATTATCTGACGTTTCACATCATCAGGCACCTTCTTGCAAGATTCAACTTGGCCTGGAACTCCAGCAAGATGATGTTTAAAGCGAGTAATCCCACCGCCTCCAATCTTTTTGCCACAATGAAGACATATGATGGCATTTCTTGAATTAGCATCCACTTTTGCGTGAACCCAAGCAGGATCCAGTGGCCTCGAAGAAGCTGAAGGTGAAGCCATCAAGGTGACTCCAGTAGATGCAGTACCAGCTATCTCAGTTCTAATAAAGACAGAACAAAAAATATATTTTAGAACTCTTACCAAACAACAAATTGTGTATCATTACAAATTTGTTCTATGATTAATCAAAGATTACAAGAGCATTACACTTTTCATAGGATAATAACTCCAGCAGAGTACATATCCAGCAAATAAGCTGCACACTCTTTCATTTTACACACACTTATGGACCCGTAGGGTTAAACTATGCCGGCTTCATTTAAAAGGTTGGGCTAGGAAAAGAAAAACAACAACCTGATGATTCAGTGTGTCTCCCTGTAATCAGAGAACCAGTTACGGCTTAGAAGCAATGCAGCCAAGATTATAGTCCAGGGCTACTCGAACTTGGCGAACAATCCAGGCGGCATCCGGCGATACCTGACCGCGCGTGATGAAAACCGGCCGGTTTCGAAAAACCCCAATCAAAACTTAGCACTTTTCTACTATGAAAATACACAGGCTACTGGAAAAGTTCTGAATTGAGGTATAGAATAAAGTACACAGCCTGACCTCTCTCCAGTCATCAAAGGGGTCGAAGGCTTCGTCCTTGGGGACGAGCTCCCCAGGCGGCAGATCTGGTCTGCTAGGTCGGAGAGAAGGCAACCGGCGGGAAGCTGGGAGGAGTCGGGCGAGAAACCGGAAGTCATCCACAGCGGTGCCGGTGCGGTTGCGTTTTGGGAGGACTGGGGAATGGCCGAATAGCCGGGATCAGGGTGGGACAGGAGGACGGCGGCTACCGTAGAGGATCGGCGAGGTTTTCGTGGAATCGGGCGGCTGCCGCGGCGGTTTCCGTCGGGGGTCGGCCGGTGCGGCCTTGCGCCTTGCGGGCGGAAACGGGGTTTTCATATTTCTGCTTCCCACTCATAAATTTGAATTTTTCCTCTAAAAAAAACTCATAAGTTTGAAATTTGAAGAATACTATACTATATTTTTCTAATATTAGGACTTAGCTGAATATTTTTAATTTTGTTTGTACAAAAAAAAAATTATAATTAGGATTATGGGTTATCATGGTCGAAGTGTTTGTATCTTTTGGATTATTATTATTGTTATCATTGTTATTGGATTATTATTTTTGAGGCCCAGTTCTTATATTATGTAGACCAAAATTTAGGAACCCATCATGTCAACAAATATACCTGTAAAATATAAAAGGCATATACAACAAATAAAAAGTAAAACATCTTTTATTAGTTTATATCAGCTGATGGGGTGATATGGACTTCTACTTCATTTAGGGCAATACTTTGCACCGATCATACTGAAATATGTTGAATGATGTCCCTGACAGAGACCTGATTCAAAACATTGGTCGAGTTTATTATAGTTGCTATCACAGTCCATAAAAAATTACAGAGGAAAGTTGTGCAAAAATCCAGGGATATTGTAAAGCCCTGATCACCTAAAACCCCCATCAGATGGAGCAACCAGCTGAAAGAAGGAACTCACGCTATTGATTCTTTAAGAGCAAATGTTAACAAATAGGTGAAAGGAAAATGCTCTGGTACACCACCCTTCATCTTCTAGAGTTCAGGTTGACATTCATGTTGGTGGTTGCCAAGTCCCTGGCTTGTAAGTGGCACCAGTTCCTGTTGGTTCAGATGACCTGAAGACAAATAAACATGAGTTTGACATTTGAATTGATGTAATCGGATGAAGTCTCACGCAAAAGAAAAGACAATAGCCAATTGTTGTTTCTCATGTAGCTCCTATATCAACTGGAGCCATGAATAAATCAATGCAAATTTCAATACCTCTGCAATACCCCAATTGAAGTTTGACTGAGGTGTCCATAACATATTGTCATACCAATTGCCATGATATTACAATGTTTTAAGCATAAGTTATAACATCATAAATGTTCTACCCAAGAAAATTGCAAAACCATACGGAATGTTTGAAGGCAGATATAAATTAAAAAGGCAGGCACAATTGAAGCACCTCTCATTGTCTGTTGTAGCATCTTCTGTATGAGTTGCATCCTTAGGCCTAGATACCTCCTCAGGTCCTAAAGTGTTAACTAAAATGTCATCATGCATTTCAAAAAGTACTCATACTTATATTCCCAGTTAGAAACATAATTAAGTAAGGTAATGTTACCTTTCTGCTGATCTGGAGGAGTACCTGAGAACTGCTGCTTCACAAAACTTTGGAGATTTGGAGATTCGGCTTTCCCTGCATTTGAAGGAACCCGACAACAATCAGGGGAGAAAAAAAAAAAAGCATTATGATATTCCTTCCCTTCACCAATACAACAGGGAGAAACCACAATAGAAAATTAATTGATAATATGAGAAATTGTATAAACTGTCATGTATCACAGCAGGGTATCGAATGAAGTCAAAATATCAGACCCCTACCATGTCAAAAAAAAAAATCAGACCCCTATTGTGGTAAATATATTAGATATATAAGAGAGCCAAAGGGAAAAGAGAAGGGCAAGAGATGAAAGTGGAATTGTGATACATGACGTATACTAAAGAATCCACAGAAAGCTGTAAGTGTATATAAGCAAGGATTGAAGTACAAGGTACCGAAAGAACATACCGATTTTCTTGACTGATCGCGTGCAGTTTTTCTTTCCTCTTCTTCTTTCTTTTTGAGAACTTGATTGAGCACAGGTTAAATATATTAGTGGAGAACCAAAAATATTGGCCATCAACTAAGAAAGATGACAGCTTTATGAATAAGGCTAATTAAATATTACACACATGAGGATCTTGATTCTTGAATAAACAAAACCTAAAAGAAGCTGTCACACCACAATAGCGAACATATGCTGGTATGAATAAGATATTTTACTGCATTACAACTAGAATGAAAGCTTAAGTAGCTGCAAATGTATCCAGTACATTACTTTGTAACACTGTTCTCTAAAAAGAATTAATACCATAAAAAAAAGAGCCAGCACTTCCAATATGTTTTCCATGTATGAATTTAAATAGATAATAGAAGTTTTGGATCATTAGTAGGGATGCAAGTTTTGCTTTCTTTGGGACGTCACAGCAACCCAATCCTCAATCGAACCAGTCCAGATTTCAAAGGAAGGGAATTGGAACAAAAATTAACTAACTAACTGACACACAACTATTTGGTGTCAGCGCTTACATCCCTGACCATGAGGTTAATAGACCAAATTTTTAAGTGCAAGACAGCACATCCTGTTACTTCTCTAACCACCAATTACATCCTAAAACAACTGAATATCAATGTTGACCTTGTATGGATGGAATGCTTGCAAAGTTGTAATAGAGATCAAAGTTTACAAGTGACCATGTTTCATCCAACCCTATTGAGGATTCCTGGCAGAAAATACAGCATAATTTCTATTTACAAAATAAGAATTTAGCATCAAATACAAGAAACACACATATCTAACCAGCATTTTATTTCATTTTTCTTAGTCTTATCCAGTGGATGGTATGCAAATTAGCATAAGGCATATGATGATACATATGGTATACCATAAAGTAGTTTGAGGCAATTAACATGGATTGCTCAACTGCCAACCTACGAAAACATGTTTGGACTCTTGCTCAAAGCAGCAGCATGCATAATGCACAGTGAGGCTTATTAATAAAATCATACATGAGTATACAAGTAGGAAATGCCATATACGTTACGTTCAATGTTTTGCCTGACACGTTCACGCCTTGCCTCCAGCTCAGCCAATTCCTGCAAAAGCGCAACGATACATCAGCATCAGATGCAATGATCATGTTGCTCGCCTTGCTAAGTTTGAACTGATGATGTGATAATAAAAAAGCAAAACTTTGAGGACAATGCGCTGTATCACATTCTTACTCTTACCTCTGGTGTTGGAGCCTTCTTCCTTTGTCCGTTCAGCCAGCAAATCCACTCGACTACAAGCACGACATAACTATGAGATGCTGTATATGCCATCAATCAACAAATCCAAGTATATAATGTAGGAATCAATGCCACAATCCATACATGCCTGCAAACACCATGTCATAGCAGTTAGATTGGGATTCTCCATTCTTCAGTCACAGTATCACACCACAAAAAATCCTCATCGGCAAAATGAGCAGGAAGGAAGGTAACCTGGAACGGTGGTCGAGTCCTGGTCGGCGCCCTTGAACTCCACCCACCGCCTCTCCTTCACTGTTCACATGTTCCGCAATCAAGAACAACATGAAGAAGAAGAAGCAAAAGCAACGGCATCGAGATTTGCTTAGCCAGCATTCACGTGCCTTCCTCCTCCCCAGAGGAGACCAGCAGCGGAGAAAGGGAAACTAGAGGCAAGCTCCTGCAAGCGGGCGGGGGTGGTGTGGAAGCAGGGGATAGGATGAGCGGGGTGGACGGGGACACGTACTGGCGCCGTCGACCTCCTCGACGCGGGTGAAGTAGCGGTTGCCGGCCTTGTCGACGCCCACCTGCGTCCGCGATTGGAACATGCCGAGCAGCCGCGACAGCAGCCGCTTCGACATCGCTGCTTCCGAATCTTCCCCCGCCCCCTTGCTAGAACGAAGTCGCCACGTCCCTCTCCGCCGCCTGCGGCTCGCCGGAACCGGTCGACACCTCCGTCTCCGATGGCCGTCGGCCTGCCGCCAGCGAATCAGTCTTGGTGTCTGGTCCACAGACGGCCCACTACACCGTAGCTCAAATGGTTATTAGGTTGGGCCATGTTTGGGCCGTTTCCAGGATAGGATAGGATTTGCAGCCCATGACATTATCGCGCAGGACGCGGGAGCTGGGCGGCGGAGTCTTTTTCTTTCTTTCTTTCTTTCTTTGTGACTACTGGGCGGCGGAGTCAGATGAGACTCCGAGGGCTCGAAGCCCCCAAATAGTCGGCGGCGCCGACGCGATCTGCGCACCTCTCCCTCGTATCGGATGCTCAAAGGCCTGCGGCGGCACCATCGGCTTCGCCATCCCCGAATCCAAGCGCGCGGTATGCTTCCCAGTAGCACTAGGTTTCTCGGTTTTTGAGGACATAGCCATACATGTTTGGTTTGGTTTACAACAAAATTGTCTGCTGTTTCTTACGCAAAAGTTCCATAGAATAAACAAATCAATGTGTTTAGTTAAAAGAAAAAGTAAAACAGTGTGCTGGCCGCCGAAATTTGGTGTGTTTGATTCTCTTATTGTTCTTTGGCTTTTGGCTAACCTCTATGATGTACTAGGATTTCTTGTAGCGCCTAAATGCGCCGCGGTGATGGCTACGGATTAAACTGGAATAATGTTGACGAAAGAATGAATATTACTCGACGTGCACGATGAAGATTAGTGATTTCTTGCTACGAAACAAAACGGTCGGCAAAGGCTGTACAAAAAGCATCGCTAACTTCTAATACATACGATCCAAATTTATGGACTCGTAGATAGCTGAGAGCATTACAAAAATATATATTACATAGGCACTGCTACAATGTTTTGTAGAAAGTGTTGCACTTAGATAGAAACAGTTCTTCAAAGGCACACATTCAAAGGGTCAAACTCATGTGAACAAACATGCCACTTTGACGGCAGCCGAAGGAAAACTAAAGTTGTCCAAGATATCCTAATGTCTATCTTTGTATTGACATAATTTACGGGCACGATTTGGTTCAACGTAAGCACCATCCGGATGAAGCTTCGATTGACATGGTGCACCTGTACTCCTTGTTTGTCATGTAGCGATCCACGGTAGAAAGCATTGCAAGTGTTGATCTCAATGATGATCGGTTTATATAAAAGTAAGAACTAAAAAAGAGGTAAGTTGTAGATAAATCCAAATTAGGCATTTAAGAGTAGACACCGCCCTACAATACATTCTCATAGGGCTAACCTACTTGCAGTTTTTGAGTAAAAAGGGTGTGAGGTTCATAAAAATACGGGGAGCCTAAATCTGCGTAACGTATAGGTTCTTGATTTGTAGTAAACCCGCTTGGTTGAGTAAGGAACTGCAGAGCGAGGGAAATTAAATAGATAAAGTGGTGCAAGCCACATCTGTCTTCTTGCAACTACATTTTCCAAGAGACACAAAAAATTGTTGGCAGCACACAAATTAACAACTACAGAGAGTGGGCTAAAAAAATTAAATTGCTAGCAGCACAGAAAACTAACAATTACAAAAGTTGCTAGTTGTTTCGAAAAAAAGAAACTTTCTTGTAGGTTTGAAGCTACACACTCAGATACAGGGAAATATAAACCTAGGTTCGAGCCACATCATAAATAGGTGACTGAACTACACATTTAGATACAGCGAAATATATGTCTAATTTTGGCTTTGCAATATGATGTGATATGGTCCAATGTTTGTATCAAAACGATAATAAATACTCGCCCACTTGCACATTCAGACTTTGCCTGCGAGGGCACCCTGCACACTTGCACACCTGCTGCAATATGTGGTTGGTGCTAGCACGCCACTCGCCCACATTGGCCAGTCCTCTGTGCCGTGTTGCCAAAGTGCCATGCTGCATATAAATATGTGGGTTTGTTTTTAGAATACAACCATCATATATGCATGAGTTTTGTGGGAGATCTGAAATGCCAAAGTCTAGTCATTCTTGTGTAGCAGCGAGATAGGTAAAATAATGGTTGTCTAACAAAAAAATCTAAGATAATTAGGTCACTTAAGCAGCTTCATGAATAGGCAGAAAGTAATCCAGGGGATCATTAAGTCATTTAGAAAAGTTGATGCCCACAAATGTACCAAAAGACAGATCATCATTCAAGTATTTCAATTCTGTAGCAACGTATGATCAATGACGTTGGGGTCTCCTATAACACTCAAAAATTAGTTTCCTACATGGTCAACAAAGATACACCTATGCTTCTCCAAATGGCATATTAAAACAATGTATGTACCCTACTGGTTCAAAAAAAAAACTGCATTTCTAAGACTTTTTTCCAGAAAGTTAGAGAGTTGTGTGTGGTTATATTAATAAGAGAACATTTCTAAAAATATATGGGGAAAGAGTAGTGAACTTCTTTTCTCATTAAGCAGAAGCAAGGTCCATCAATGTTGCGCAAAAAATCCATGTACGAAGCTAATTTACCAAGATAAAGTAAGTAGACCACAAGAGATCAATCTGAAGGCCACTAACAGAATAGCAATGTGATCAACGTCCATGTTCACAGGTGGTACAGGCAAGACGACATAAAAAAACGCTTAAGCCCTTTTTTTCCTTTGACACTGCGATCCATATAGGAGATGGGCCGAGTATCTTTTTTCCTGAAAGATTACATAAATTATATAGTTCAGTAAATGATATGCACTCAGACTACAACTGTTAGGTATCAGTGTGAAACAAGATGGACTAAAAAAGACCACTAAAGTTCTATTTTATGAATTGTCTGCATAAGAAAAAAAGATAGATCGGAGACCACAACAAACCCATGGACACAATAACTGAACTATTATAATTTCCTGTAAAGAGATTGCTATCACTAATACATGCACCGAGAACTCGAAAGCTAATCTGTTCAGTTCATTGAGAAGAAGTAAAATATTATTTAGTTCTGAACCTATCAAATCGCTGCAGACTCAATCTTTTTTTTACCTTTTCTTTGCTATCTAATTGAGAATCTAATATCTGAACAATGATAAGCGGTACAATAGTTGGAAATCTGTAGATAAAACACCTTTACCTCATTGGTGGTGAGAGTTTTATGTAGATCAAATAACCCCAATTGGAAATATTCTAGGAGCTTCATTGATAATGGAGCTACTGCAACACAGTAAAGGCATTTCTCCACCAGCAGATTCACTTACACAATTGTTTGCATAATCTATGGAAATGTTAGACATCAATACACTAATGGTTTAGCTATCACTGAACCCATTCTGATCACCGCTACTATTAACCTGTGTAGCTAGACTGGGCAAAGAAAATTGAACCTAGTAAATAATCAGCATACATTATTTAGCAGCTAGGCATCTGTATTTTCGATCAACAAATAACAGAGCATTATCCAACTGTATCTTTTGCAAAATCGAGAATATCAGCCAATTGTTCCATGACTGTTACAAATTTGCAAATTATGATAGAGCAAATCAACACATTCTAAGTTATCAACAAATGGTGAGCCTTTTTGACACCAGATAACACCATCAATCATAACAAGGGAGCTCTCCCGTACATTGAGTTACAACCATGTAGACATCAATGCCACATGATTAGTTTGCATTCCCAGAACTCCATTATGCTTTAATTTGTTTTTTTTTTTTTATACCATTATGCTTTAATTTGTTCCCAGAACCATGAAGAGAAAAAAAAAAAAAAGGAGTTGAAACTACAACTTGTTTATGGCCTCTGGTCATAAAAAAAAAAAAATCTATGGATCAATGGTTACATGGAAATTTTGCATGTGGATTCCTTCATTCAAGAATAATTATTTTTATATGAATAGGTCATCAGGTATTGTTTAGAACTCGTAGAATATATTTGAGATGAGATCCATTTAAGCACAGGGGCACCTGGTACCTGATATTTTTTAACACATAGCAATTGGTTTCAGCTGACCTTGTTTTTAAAGCATAACAAATGGTTTCAGCTTAACACCATACCAGTAGTTATTTTGGCAAGCTCAAGATTAGAGAACACTACTCAGTTCTGGACTTACCATAGACATTTGTTGCTCTTCGTAGCTAATAATGGAGGCCGGTACTGGTGACCCATCTACACTATCTGAATCCTTTTAGACTTGATGTGGAGGACCCTTCATTGCTTGGGAGGCTGGAGTTCGGAGACTAATTTGTTGGTTTCACATGTCTCGACTGCTGTGCGCCACATTGTTTCCTGTCAATCCTGATGAGGTGTAACTAACTGAGTATGACCGTTGAGGTAGGAATGGTTCATCAGAGGGGACCCTGTAGTAACCAGGATGCCCTGGTGGCAGTGACACCGATCTAGGTAACTCAGTTTCATCAGAGAGAGTGCTTGCAGAACTGCTTCTAGGTGAATCGGCTTTTGTAGAATCCAGATTGGCATCCCTGAAATTGAGGATGAATTGACAACAACATTGTTTTACCAGGTTGCCAAAAATGATGATGAGTCATTGCACAAGTCAGGATTGCTATACAGTTTTTGAGCAGCGGGGATGCAGGTCGAAGGGTAAATACCTAGTGCAAGCAAGAGACCCTTTGCAAATGGAGAAGATCTGGCAATACGGTTTGGCCTGTTGATGCACAACGGATCACCTTGACTAAACAATATATAAAGTAATATGCAAGCTAAAAATTAAACCCAATAAGATTAGAAAACTTGGAGGACTAAGAACCGTCACAAATCACATACTCAAAGGGCTAAGCACTATAAATTACAGTAACAGCACCCTAACTGCAGGTATGGGCGTTAAATATTACCAACAATCAAATTCAGGTTTGAGACCACTAATTCAAATAGAGATGAGGAATGTTGTGGTATTTAAAGTTGAAGCATTGCACTGTTTTTTTTGACACAGGTAAGGTCATATATTTCATGGAAATAATACAAAGTCCCAAACAAAACCGAAGTCTGAATGTTGTACCTGGGAACTGAACCATGAAATTTTCAATGACCACAGCGCAATCCAAATAATGATAAAAACGATGTGGTATTTAAAGCTGAAGTGTTGCGATGTTGTTTTTAACATTGGTAAGGTCATATTAATTCATGGCAATAATACAAAGACCCAAACAAGAACAGAAAATATCATACCTGGGTAATTGAACCATGAAATTTTCAAAGTGAGCACATTAAGCTAATCTGTACAAAAAAAATAGTGGAATTATTCTCTGTTGCTGCTGCAGCATGACAGTGCTAATGCAGGTGTTATCGTCAATGCAATCCATCAATCCAATCTGCAAGGCAAGGAACCACATAGGCACGGAAATCATGTAGCTGATGAATTAGTGCATATTGAAATCTGAACATGGTACAGTGCACACATTTATTTCTGCTATTACTAATTTTCCCTAATTTGTATATGGACTTCCAAAAAGCTTATAGTAAGAAAATCTAAGAAAATAAGACTAAAACATAGACTCATTTGGGGAAAACCACAGATCCAATTTATTTGTCTAGTATGACAAGCAACATACAAACATGTCACTATGAGATAATAACTAAAATCACTTTCGGCAAGGTGCAATGGAGTGAAAAAAAAAAGAGTCTAGGGTTTTGCTGTACCTAGGGTTTTCGACAAGCGTAGGAGTGCACATGACCTTGCTGGTAGGATGAGACATTGAGGAGGTCACGGAGGATGGAGGGAGGGAGGGGGGTCGCTGGCCCCACCCACGCCACCGCGCCGCCCCGCCCGCCGGTGCCGCTGCCTCACGCCCGCTGCCCCCCCGTGCAAGTGAAGGGTTGAGAGGGGAGAGGAGGAGGGTCGCCGCCGAGGGAGGGAAGGAGAGAGGCGGAGGCGGGGCGCCGGGCGGGGCGGGCGGCGCATCGGGAGAGACCGGAGGGAGAGGGAGAGTAGTTTTTTTACGGGAGGGAAAGAAGGCTCTGTTTTTTTTTTTTTACGGAGATGAGGGGAGCTGTATATATATTCGGTGTGCTACAGTAGGTGCAAGCCGATCCAGACGTCCAACTGAAGATCCAACGGTCGAAAATAATTTTGCTACCGTGGACGCCCTGGCTGCTGAGATTCTCCACACACAATATTACTTTTAAATTGCACCTCAGATGGATCGAGATTGTAACCCTCGAGAAGGCAAAATAAGTGGGTCCACCCTTCCCGAGGTACGGCATAACGGTTATTTTCATAATGACTGTTACTGCAAAAACTTGGATTTTGGGAAACTAATCTGTCGGATGGCATTTGACATATGTGTCTTCAAGCATCCACACAGAACTTACAATGACATGATATCATAACCTTTCTATTGAGAAAGGATGATACCTATAGTTATTTCTTTACAGAATGAATATGAAATTAAAACATCTAGGCATCAAATGAATTTTTATCTTTTCCATGTTAGGTAATTTTGTTAGGTTTAAGGCTTCCTTCAGGTTATGCCACCCTTTAAATTTATGTTCTCGTGGTGCCAGAAGAAGATGTTGAAAAGAAACCCTTTAAACCTGTGTTCGGTTATGTCACCCTTTAAAATTGTCTGGAATGCAGAAAAAAAAAAAGGTTTCATACTTTCATACATGACGAAACAAATTATTTGTATGCCTCCTGCTGGAAGTTGTTATACACTTAGTGTGCAATTTGCCCTTAGCTTTTCTCTGTATATATAGCACTTGTCATTATTTGCCAGCATTGTACCAACACTTGGAAAGCAAGTCTGACACATTCATATATGAAGTATGTTTCCTTGATACTTTTCATATCACTAAACATCTCTTTATGTGGTTCATAGCTTGAATGTCATCATCAACTAACAATATACTCTGAACATGCCATCTCATTGTTTGACCTAGCTTGATGGACATACACTACGGTAGAACTGCCATCAGCATTATGTTACTCTCCACAGAGCACATACAATGCTATTTCATATATTCCTGGTGGTTTGGCCTTCCTATTGAAGTAATCATGAGCTTGTTTAGTTTCATCATTGAACATTTCTCCTATGGCTGTGCCTGCAGGATATCTTGCTTCATATACATTCTCTATGTCCACTTCGAGATGCTGCCCGTTTTGCTTCCGTGTCTCGTGCATTTCGAAATTCCTGGAAGTCTCGTCCCAACCTCTACTTCAGTAAGGAAACTATGGGATTGAATGCTGCTCTACCTGGACGTAAGCAAATGGAATTGGATTTCATCAGCACTGTTTATCACATTCTGAAAAGGCACTCAGGCACTGGCTTGAAGACATTTGGGCTTGAAATGTCTGGTTATGTGTTTAGTCCTTGGAACTTATATCATCTTGATAGTTGGCTTCACCTTGCTCTTTCATCCGGGCTTGAAGAACTCATCATTGAGTTGTGTATGGCAGACTACAACTTCCCATGCTCCCTTTTATCTGGCAAGAGTAGAGACTCGATTCAGAATCTTCTCCTTAGCTCCTGTGACTTTCGTCCTACAGTTAGACTTTGCTTGAGGAGCTTGAAGAAGTTATATCTTTGTTCTGTGAGTACCACGGCTGATGAGTTACAGTATATTCTATCAGATTCCTTTGCTTTGGAGAGGTTGGAACTTCTGAGTTGCAGCAAGATAATTAACCTTAAGATACCTTACCTGCTGCGGCACCTCAGCTACTTGGAGGTGAAAGCATGCTTGAGTCTAGAAGAGATACAGATTGAAGCTCCAAATCTATCCACTTTTCGCTTTTCACACGACAACCCTGTACAACTCTCATTTGGAGAAGCATGTCAAGTGAAAGACCTATACATGTCCCACCATGGTGTCATCTATTTTGCTCGTGTGGACCTTCCACTGATTGCACCATGTCTCGAGATTCTTACCATCGAGTCATTTGAGGAGGTATACTCTGAAATTTATGGTAATAAATTGGTTATTATAGACTAGTGAATGCATATGGTGGTAAGAAAGAATTCTTAACTTGGAGTCTAACTTGAGAATCTTTATGCAGATGGTCAATAATATAACGATCCTACCCAGCAAATTCTACCAGCTCAAGTACTTGGATATTTGTGTTCCTGGACAGTACTTTGATCCAGACTATGATTATTTTTTTCTCTGGCTTCTTTTCTTGATGCTGCTCCTTCCTTGGAGACTTTCATCTTGGATTTTAATTAAGTATAATTTTTCATATTGCCATTAGCAAGTATACCTAGTGAGTACTGACTAATGGATCGATTTGAATGCATTCTGTCTTTAGTTGCGTAGGGTATTTCAGGATCCTGAGTCAGTTCTTGGGAAACTCTCACAATCACATATGCGCCACACGGCAGAACACCACTACGGCAACCTCAAGAGGGTGCAAATCACCCGTTTCCACCCCACTAAAAGTCTGGTTGAACTTACATGTCATATTCTTGAGAGTGCACCATCGCTTCAATGCCTTACATTGGACACGAAATGCTGTTGTTCTGGGGTTTCTCACAGCAAATCTGGCAAATGCTTCATCTTCGCTGTCAGTGCTTACTTCGAGGGAATTTCCCTCTTCGACTAGGCTAGACTTTCCGAAGCTTTGACTCCCTCCTCCCGCCCAGAGAAGTCGTTTTTGAATGAGGTTTAGGTCCAAACATCTTAATATAAATCATCAATAACTTTTTAAGTTGTTGATTTTGTAAATGTAAATATTATATGAGTAGATTTGTTTTAAAAAAATACTTTAATAAAAGTATGCATATATCACATTTTATAAATATTTTTATAATAATAAGAGGCCAAAAGCTGTGTTTTGGAGGCGCAGGCATTTGCCCTAAACTACTTCTAATACTATCCCGAGGGGGAGTACTTTAGATGTCAAGTTATCATTGCCATCCAATGTTTAATGAGGTGCCTCTTTATTAAATTACTATGACCACTTATGTTTAGAAGGCCTTTTTATCTGTTGATCTGCAACTCATCGGTGGTTGCGCCTTTGTTTTTTCCTCCCGGAAAGGCAGCAAAATCTTTGCCGGATTTTTGTTAGACGGGAAAAGGAAAAAGAAGCAAATTGTTTACAGATGAAAACTAGCCAACACCGACTCCTCCCCACCCCCGCGTCGTCCCCGCGTAGGGGCGACACGGGCGGACCCCGACACCCCGCCGCCGCCGCACCCTCCACCCCCCCCCCGTCGCCGCGCCGCCGCCGGAGACGGCCGCCGGAAGTCCGCGCAGCCCACAAGGATGGTGGCGGCGGGGCATCTCTACTCCTCCCCTCGCCATGCGGACGCGGTCGCTGGAGGGACGGGACTGGCCCGCCGCCGGTCTGCAGCATCGACGCCGGCAAGGCCGGATCCGGTGCCCCGACGGCCGGATCCGGTTGCTCCAGCGCCGGATCTGCCGGTTCCGCCGGCAGTGGAGGAGGCCTGACGAGGGGCCCGACGAGGGGCCGCGGCGCGTGCGTCAGCGGCGGAGGGGCGGCGCGCCGGTGCCCAGGTGGCCGGTCCCGCGCGCCGGTGAAGGGGAGCGAAGGTGGCGGGCTGCGGCGGCGTGATGTCCCCATGCGGGGTCACGGCCATGGCGGTGCAGCTCCAGGACCGACGGTGACGGGCCTGCAGCGGCGTGGTACAGGGCTGGTGGGCGAGAGGACGGCGACAGAGTTCGAAGCTCCGGCTGCGTAATGTGTGGAAACGCGACGGTGGCGTTCATCGGCGGGGGACGGCCGTGATAGTGGTGCCTGCATGCCGTGTCGAACGCGTGCAGTGGAGTTCGCCGCTCGGGCGAAAGCCCTCGCCAGATTCCTTCTGGTGGAATGGCGGCGGCGCCCTCCTCGGACGCCGCTCTCCCAGCTGAGGGCGCCATTTTGGAGCTAGAACCCCGCTGCGGCGTGGCCTCTGGGTGAAAAACCCCGCCCGGCTCTTGGACGGCGACGGCGCGCCATTCGGGCGTCGCGACCTCCTTTTGGAGGCGTCGTCTCTAGAGGCCCCTTCGATCGGGCGTCGCGGGTCGACCTATCTATGGTTGCCACGGCGGTGTGACAGATACGTCGTCGCGGCATGCGGAAGGGGGTGTCTACCTCACGCCAAGGCATCCGCTCTCGGCCAGGCTAAGGGTCGCCGCTGTTGTTGTTCGGCTTCTCGCGGCCCGGCCGGTGCCAGCGTTGCGGGCAATCGCCCGGTCGCGGTGTGGGTCAACGTCGGAAGATGGCGCTGCGGCAACGGCAACAGGGGCGATGACTTGGCCTCGCAGTGATCACGCGGGTCATGCTGTTTCAAAGATGGTCGACCCTCCCTGTGGTACAACGTCGGAAGACGGCGCGCCAGCGACATACTTGGTCTATTGGTTTGATGGTGGTGGCCGTGCGAGGGAAAGCAACAAAGTTGATTTCGAACAAAGCGGTGGTGGTTTGGCGGCGGCTTGGTAGAGCACTTGGGGGTGGGGCATCTCATCTCGCTACTCGACGGCAATTCAAGAAACAAGTCCGGGCGTGGAGCCGTGTGGCGGGTGGAGTCCCCGCACACGAGAGAGTGTCCAACGGCGGATGAGGAGAGTCCCCCGCGTTTGGTTTGCTCGGGCTCGGTGTTTTTCATCCCGTCCGGGTGACTTGATCCGGTGCAACAACTCTACGGTGAAGGGTCCCGCGCAGGCGGTGGCCTTCGGTGCGGTGATGTCTGCCCCACGTTTCCTCTATTAGCGTTGGATCATTTCGGAGGCTTTCGATGTTCGCAAGAGTGCGGTTGGTGGGTGGTTTGCGGTTGTGCTTTGTCTCCTCTATCGTTGTAGTGTGTAGTGTGTTGGCCGTGTTAATGTCCCAATCCAACCGGCCGGTGAGTATAGTTGAGTGGTAACCCGCGTTGATGTCCCAATCCAACCGGAGTGTTTACTTTTCCTTTTTGTGTTTTCTCGGTGTTTTTGTCGTTTTGTACTTAGCCTTCTTGGCTTCTCCTTCTTTTTAATATACGGGCAGCTCTTTCCGCAGGTTCGTTTCAAAAAAAACTACCCAACTAAAAGACATCTTTTGGTTTGGCTTAGGCTGTTCTGCGGCGTACAGGTTTTGTGTCATAACTGGCTGGTAGGTCAGCTGTCAGGCCACAATCCTGTCCACCAGGCGATCAAATCCGATGGCCTAGAAAAACTGGCTAGGATGGCTAGAAAAAAAAATTTAAACAAAGAAATTGAGAAAAAAAAAAACATGGTAGGATGTAAATACCTACATGTGATAACCTAGTACGAGGAATCTACTATGTGCAAGCGGTATGGATATTTTTTTTGATCAAACCGTCCGACCGAAGATGATAATTATGCGAATAATTTTTAAAATATTTGTACATTTCTTTAAATACCAAATACATATATTTATTGACGGTACCAAATATAGTTATAATAACTATTATCCAGTATCAAAAAATATATTCTACTAACATTTAAATATTGTTCATTATACAAAGACTAACAGACAAATAGTTATAATCATCATCATCATCATATATGGGAGCAGCCACACAACCTGAATTCTCCATACGTTGGGCATTGCTTGATGCACCCTACGCTGTTCTTGTGCCCTCACATTATAGATGGATTAGAATCACTTAATATTTTATTAGACCCCTATTAGATGACAATAAAAAATTAACTATTTAGAAACGCTATACATTGAGAAAACAAGAAATATGTTATGATGGATCCATGGTTTTTGGGTGAATTGCAAAAGCTTAGGTCATAGAATTAGTGAAATATGTAACATATATATTACATATGTATAGGTGTAGCTATTACCTAATATCCAAAGAAATGTTCAAACACTATTCATATCTGACTCATCCCATATTTGATACATATTTATTCATTCATATTCGTAACCGAGACTATCCACATTTTATTTTTATCCTTAGCTATCTGTGTCCAACTTTTAATCTAAAAGAAAATGTGAAAACCAATATGAGAGTGACAATATCGGTTCCTCCACATTGCACATCACTAGTCCCACGAGAAAGCGTCTTCGATAGATTTACGCGAACACCATAGCGCAAGTGCAGTATGCGATCCCGTCTTTGCATTTGTTTTGCGTACAGTTGCAAGTGGCGCCTACTGTAGTGTCTAGACTGCCCACACGCACCTGACCTGACCACGCAATCCGCCTCACTCGCCCTCTTCACCGGGTTTCCAGCTCCCCAGATCCAAATCCAGCGAGCGGCAGAGATCACTGATGGAGCTGGAGGTGGGGGCGCCTTCGCCGGCGAGGTACCTGGTTGGGGCAGCGATCATGATGGCCGGCGTGGTGCTCCCGCTGGCGTACATGATCTTCCGCAGCAAGCGCTCGCCGTCCTCCGCCTCCGCCTCCGCCGCGGGGCCCTCCTCCTTCTCCAAGCAGACGTAGGTGTGCTCTGCCTCTCTTCCTTCCTTCCTTCCTCCCACCGTGAGGTGGAGAAGATACCGTCGACGACGCATCGGATCCGCGCGCTCGCTTCTAACTAACCCGTGATGCGCCTTTGCTGCAGGAACAAGGGGGCTCATCTGAGCGAGCGAGCGGGTGGATCGATCGCCTCCCCTGATGCTTGTCATTCTGTCTGTCTGTTTTGGTGTAGCGAGATCATGCAACCTGCTCCTCGAGACTGGGCACCGTCACATCAAGTTACTAGCTGATTAGTAGTTAGTTCCTCTTGTACTTTGTGTAGATCAGATCGATTGCTTGTTTGTTTAACTGATTTGATACAGTTATAAATGATGGGTTTACTTTTGAGTGCACTACTTACAAGCAGCATTCAAACAAACTTCAGTTTAGCTAAACAAGCCACCTGCCCTCTTCTGCTGGTTCACTGGTTTATTACGACAATCGTGTACAATTCTTCTCTATGTTAATACTCCATCCATTCCAGAATGTAAGTTGTTGAATTTTTGTCTTAGTTAAACTTCTCTAAGACCAAGTTTATAGAACATCAAATTGGTATTGCGGGGACAGCCAGGAAATATTTATTGCCAGTGTATTTATTTGGTATTGTGGACGCTAATATATTTTCTACAGAGTTAGTTATGATTAGAGAATTTTTGACTTAGACAGAAAACCAGCTTATGTGTTTGGAATGGAGGGAGTACTATATTTGTGGTTTGATAAGGAGCACAATTGTTGTGCCATTCATCCATTTGCATCGTCAGCTGTCAGCACATGCAGCTGTGGATGGATGCAAATCAAATGGTGTCCATGGTCAGTACTTTGAAGGTGAAGTTATTTCGCGGGCAGATCTAGCAGAATTGGACTCGCATTCGGCACTGATCCTGCCCTTCTGTGTAGATCTGATTCCGATGCGATCTTTTTCTTTGTGGCTTCTCTCCAGCCCCTTCTCAATTCTATTATAAGGAAGGCCTTTCATGTCATTGATTTCCAGGAGCTGAAACATACATTGTTGCTAACTAGTTTCTTATCTGATAATCCATGTGACCAGATGTGCCCTTTGTGTTTGTGTTCTTAGAAGTTGGCTCTTAACAATTGAATTGTTTGTATTCCTGCACATAAACTAGGCAGAGTAAAAAAATCAGTGTGCTGCCCCAGAAAAGTCAGCATGGTTGATATTATTGTACTTCCGTTATTGGCTAACCTATATGATAACCATCATGCATTGCATTTGCACTTCAGATGGATTGATTATTTCCATGATGGCTTGTGATCAAGATGGTAAATCTTGTGGAGTCAACTGGATATTCAGGGCCCACCTTTCCTCAGGTAGGTATAAATGCAAAGCTGTAGTTGCAAGTAATATCATCATAATAACTAGTTAACTTCACTGTTATGACACTAGTTTTGGTTGTGGGATGCAAATATTTGGATGTCACTTCAACATATTTGTCCCTTGATATTGCACAAGAAGGGTATATGGTCATATGTATGTCATAAACTTGTGAGAAGCAGCACCTATTTGTTTAAAGAGTTTTGATTGACTAAGGAATAGTGATACCTCTAGTTGTCTCTTTACAAAATGTGTATTGAGGCTTCTGATCAAAGAAACTTTCTTCATGACAGCAATCTTGGTCGCATCATTCAACTTGTGGCACCGTTTGAATTCTTGTTTTCCCATGGTGCATCCTGTCATTTAAATACTCCGACATTTGAATGGCAGGGAAAGCATGAAAGTTAGATTCGTAGGGTGCGCTGCCTGCAGCAGCTCTCGCTATAGTATCATGTAGTTCAAGAGCTGCAGCAGGCACAGCTGCCAAGAATAGTTACAGGGTTTCAGAACCCCAAAACCTTTTTAGAAATGTCAGAAGAAAGCTACAAGACGTTGTTTGGTGTGGTGAAACAAAAAAAGGTTTCATGCAATGAGAAGCAAATTAATATCAGACTTTTTGGATATGCATATCTGTGAGCTTTATGTATTTGTGTATTCGTAGGCTCCGCCAGACTGCAAGGCCAAATAATCAGCCAGACAAAGGCAGCTGGGCATGTTTACCAGTTTAGATTTGTCTGTCTTTTACTTGACTAAAAATACATTTTTTTACTTCTGTTTTACTTTTATCATTTGCTTTGAGATTAAACTTTTTCCGAAAAATGGAATATTGAATCAAACCCCAATATTAAGACTGTCCCTTCTGAAGTTGACTGCTCTGGTTCAGATGCCAGAACAATGCCATGACGCATTTGCGCCGGAGCTCGTCAAGATCACTGGTTTGTAACCTGAGTAAGGGAGAAGTGCCTGCTGGAGCTAGCATGACGTCTCCTTGAGTCTTGAGACCGCAACATCACTAAGAGGCAGGGCAACTCCTAGTCACTTCTTGGCCCAACTAAGCCTGAGTAGGGAATTTGGGTGCAACCAAACACACCCATAATACAGATGGAGAGACAAACAAAAATTCTACTCTAGTAGGATTATACCAATTGCAATTGCATTCCAATGCGGCCTGTTTGGATTGCAGCGTGGCCTGGGGTGTTCGCCCAGGCAAGTCCATCCGACTGCCAGGCGCTCAAAATCGACGGCCTGGGGAGCTGCCTGGCCAGGCAACTTTTGCCAGGGTCAGAACCAAACAAGAGAGCACCTGAGATAAAATGCTGTTTTTTATATGGTCCAATTTTTCTGGTTAAAATCATACTAGCTTCTACAGTTTCCACCATCAAACGTTTATCCCATTCTTGCGCCTGCACGAAGTCTTGTGCCATTGACATTCTCTATTGCCACTTAGGCCCTCCACAATGTTGTGCTTAAGTAGTGCCAAGAGAGGAGAGAGAGAGTTTTTAGAGTTGCTCTTCACACTGCAGCGAGTGCAGCTAACTTGAAGTGACGCCAGAAAAATGGAGAGCGGAGCAAGTAGTTGCTCCGGTTCCAAGAGCTGCCTAAACAATAAAAATATTATTTTGTTCAAGGCAGAGAAGTTCGAGGCTCGAGGCGACGGCCGCACGGTAGGAGGGACGGGCAGCCATGGGAGGCGGTGGTGGCTGCCGGCGGTGTGCTCACGGATCCGGAGAGGGAACGAGGACGGCAACGAGGGGCGGCCATGGGAGGTGGTGGTGGCCGTCGTTGCGCTCGCGGATCAACAGGAAGCTCACGGTCACGGACAACCATGGGAGGGCGGCCATGGGAGGTGGTGGTGTGCTCACGGATTCCGGGAGGGATTGAGGATGGCGGCGAGGGGCGGCCATGGGAGGTAGCGGCGACCATGGAAGGCGTAGCTGGTGGTGTGCTCGCGGATCTACAGGCTTGCGGCCATGGAGCCTGGAGGGCGGCCGGCCATAGCTCGCGGATCTACAGGAGCGTGGGTTGGTGTGCTTGATTTTTTTTTTTCGTTTTTGTCTGTGTTGTGGGCCCGATATGAAGATGCCGGAGCGCTCCCAATCTCCCATCCATTGCAGCATACGAGGAGCCCTGCTAGAATCATCGTGTGGGGTCTACGTATTTTCTTGGCACCGCTCCACCATTGTGGAGGAGGGCCTTACCGTGTGTTTTGGTTGTGTGTTTTGGTTGGAGGTATGGGTCGAACCTAAATTTGGGTTGAACCCCTTTTTCCAGCCCGAAATCTCACTTTCTTCATTCAAACAACGGATGGGTTGACTCCATCCCTAAAATCAAAAGTGCAACCAAACACAGAGATAGGTTCAACCCAACCCAAAAAACTGGGTTGGATCTAACCCAACTCACTCAACCCTCAACCAAACACACGGTTAGAGATGCTGGGCGTGTGTATCTCATGCATTTCTGAATTACTGGAGATATGGTCCCAGCCTCTACTTCAGTCTTGACACTCTGGGCTCGAAAGAAAATCCGTATGGAGATAACAAAGTATATAGAGATTATGCTCAAGTAGTTGATGTGACTAAGAGGCTGTTTGGTTGCTGGCCTGTGTTCGCCACGCCACAGATGTGGCCGCCACTAGTGCGGGGCTGGTGTTTGGTTTGGTATTCATGCATGCCTGCCACATACTGCGGCGGCCACTGGTCCTAAGGCTGCTGTTTGGTTTGGGTCAAGGTTGTGGCCGCCACCGCTGATTCCCTCACAAAATCTTGCCACACCTGTGTCGCCGAAATCAATCGCCTAACGTTAGGCGCTGCTGTCCTTGCAGCATGGCAGCCACAGCCAAGATCCAAAGTTACGGCGGCGCCACGACATGTGTGGCAAATTTTGCCCCCAACCAAACAACCCCTAAATGAAACAGAGCTATAAGTACAATGATACTACATCAGCAAGACATTGTATAATGTAATTGATCTGGAACCTTTATGCAGATAACCAGCACACCATCCGTTTTTATGGCAAAACACGTTTGGATTGACGGGCATATCAATCCCGAATCATCTGAAGCTGGATTATTTGTTCGCTTTGTTTGCATCATGAGGTGAACCGATCTGTTACCAACTCATCCTGCTAGCGTAATTTGAAGGACTGGTTGATTCTTCAAAAATTGCTGGACCGATGGGCGAACTGGTTCTTGATCAAGTGGTGCCTCAATCCAAACAGACTGAGCCTATTCATGTTCCAGTAGAGACTCGGGGACCAGCCTAATATTAGTTTCGCCTTTCATCTCCTTGTGCTTCTTGCTTGCTTGGAAACTTTTCATCCTGTGTATACGAGTTGGAAGTACATCTGCCCATGTCTATTTTTCATCTCGCAGAGATGTCCAGCGCCTGGCGGATGGATTCAAGTGTAAGTGTTTTTCATTTGCATTTGTTCAGCTATCAGAGCTTCGTGTGCATGATGATGCAAAAAAAAAAAAAAAAAGTGTTTGGTTGGGTGGCCTTGCTAGTTGGTGCACACGCTAGAAATTGAAGAATCACTATGACAAAAAGAAGTAACGGGGCGGCTAGTTATCTGTCGGACAGATCTTAGGTGGTCAAATCCATCAGGTTTTATTATAAAATCTAGTAGACATTTATAGGCATATATAGCATAAATTCTAAAACAGAATCAAACGTATAGAAATTTAACAGATTTGGCCCTGTTTGGTTCCTACAGGGACTAGGGACTAATTTTTAGTCCTCAATTATTCCCTAATTTATCCAACAATAAGACTAATGGACTAATTTTTAGTCCCC
The DNA here is from genome assembly GCA_015847255.1 of Hyparrhenia diplandra. Classification (NCBI taxonomy): domain Eukaryota; kingdom Viridiplantae; phylum Streptophyta; class Magnoliopsida; order Poales; family Poaceae; genus Hyparrhenia; species Hyparrhenia diplandra. The sequence goes on along the minus strand of JADLZK010012387.1, from coordinate 27,887 downwards.
AACTAGTCCCTAGTCCATTAGCCCCTCTTGAGAGTCTAATTGGGGACTAGTCCGTGCCTTTTGTCAGTCCTCAACTCATTTGTGCACTTGTGCATGCACTAGTCGGTTAATCAATTTCTAGTCCCTCATTAGTCCTTTGAACTAAACATCTTTTAAATGAGACTAAAAATTAGTCCCCATCTCCATCATGTAGAACCAAACAGGCCCTTAGGGCATGTTTGGATGGAGTGACTAGAGACTAATAAGGACTAAAATTAGTCCCTAGCCCCTCCGGAGTCTAATGAAATTGAGACTAATTGGGACTAAAAATTAGTCCCCTCCTTATGTTTGGTTTTTAGGGACTAAATAAGGACTAAAAATTAATCTCTAGTCCTCATGGGAACCAAACAGTCCCTTAATTAAAAAAAAAAAAAAACTGTAGCAGGTCAATAATAACGGTTGGATCACGATTTTTTTGCTCCTAGTACATGCTGAGTGGCATTGCCGTTGCGTGGCACGGCGCCCGCTAGACTGCTACTCGTACGTGCGACCATCCGCAGCGGCATTGACGGCACCCGCTCTCTGTGACACGCGACACACGACACACGGAGAGGGAGAGAGCTCTCGGCTGCCCCGCCCGGGCTCCTCGAGCTCGGCCCTCCGACCCCGACCTCTCACTCCCGCGACGAACTCGCCGCGCTCTTCTCCCTCCCCATCTTGACCGGTCTTATCCCTCTCTCCCCTTTCCACGCCCAGGCCAACGCCCAAAAAACCACGCGACGCGACGCGAGCCGCGCGGGGAAGCACTCGCAGGCAACGCAGAACGCACCCGCTTGCCGATCGCCGGCGGGGCGCCACACCGAGATCGATCGCCATGGAGCCGGACGACGAGGCGCTGAGGTCGACGCGCCCCCTCCGCAGCAGCGCCGCGGGATCTCCTACAGCCAGCCGCTGTCGCGGGACGCCGCGTCCGCGCGCCGCGCCGCGCTGCGCAACCACAGCCTCGACGACGACCACATTCTGCCGGCCTCCCACTCCCTCAACTACCCGCTCCACCACGACCCCTCGGGCATGGCGGGCTACCACCCCCGCTCCCGCCCCACCAGCACCACCCCAGCGCGTCCTACTCCTCCCACAACGCCCGACGCTCCGCCGGCGGCGTCAGCGAGGGATCCATGACGCTCGAGCGCGCCATGTCAGAGTACGGAGGCGGCGGCGGCAGCCTCCCGGAGTTCGTCGGCGCGGGGGCGGCAAGGGCATCTTCCGCGTGCCGCTCCGCGCCGCCATGCACCCGGGCCGTCCGCCGCCGCTCGAGGTACGCCCACACCCGCTCCGCGAGACGCAGGCGGGCTCCTTCCTCCGATCGCTCGCCGCCGACCCGCAGCGCCGCCAGCTCTGGGCCGGGGCCGAGTCCGGGATCAGGGTCTGGTCGCTCGACGAGGTGTTCGCCGAGTGGGGCGCGGGCGCGCGCCGCGGCGACGAGGAGAGCGCGCCCTTCCGCGAGGGAATGCCCGCGCCGCCCGCGCTCTGCGTCGTCGTAGACAAGGCCAACCGCCTGCTGTGGACGGGGCATAAGGACGGGAGGATCCGATCGTGGCGCATGGACCTCGACGCTGCAGCTACGGCGCCTGCGCCCCCGGCCGCTGGTGCAGGCGGCGACGGCGGCAGCGTTGGGGAAGTAGTGGCGGCGGGGAAGCAACAATGCGCCAGTGTTCAGGGGAGGCCCCTCACATGGCAGGCCTATGGCCGGACGCCCGTGCTCTCTATGGTCGTCACTTCCTATGGTGAGCATGCCATTTACAATGCCAATGCATTTCTGTTGCTCACAATTGCGTTATATCTGCACATTGACATCGCTGCATGTGAACTATGGTCGTTAAATCTGAATAACAGGTGAGATATGGTCGGGTTCCGAGGGTGGAATCATAAAGGCATGGCCTCACGATGCCATTGCCAAGTCCCTGTCATTGTCACCAGAAGAGAGACATATGGCTGCTTTGTTGGTTGAGAGAGCCTACATCGACCTGAGGAACCATTGCACAGTTGGTAACGTTTGCTCGTTGCCCGCTTCTGATGTCAAGTACATGCTAGCGGATCATTCACGGGCGAAAGTTTGGACTGTGACTAGCATGACATTTGCTCTCTGGTATGCCTGCACATGCACAACCGAATTTGTTCTTTTTTTTTTGAAAGATCTAGAACAGATGAAATGTGTTAGTTAGATTACTGTTCCCCAAGCACATAATACGTTCTTTAACAACCAACTCTACTGAACTACTTGCTACAGGGATGCTCGTACAAGGGAGTTGCTGAAAGTATTTGGGATGGATGGCCAAGTTGAGTCAGCAAAGCTAGAGACACCTGTCATGCCAGAGCAACCTATGGAGGAAGAGATCAACCCCTAATCCGAAAGCAAAACCTTCGAAGAAGGACAAGTCACAAGGTTCTTTGAACTTCTTCCAAAAATCTAGGAATGCTTTAATAGGAGCAGCCGATGCGGTGCGCAGGGTTGCAACAAAGGGGACATTTGTCGAAGATAACCGCAGAACAGGAGCGGTGGCTCAAGTAATGGATGGATCAATCTGGTCAGGATGCACGAATGGTGCCATTATTCAGTGGGATGGAAATGGGAATAGAGTGCAAGAATTCCAGCATCATACTTCTTCTGTGCAGTGCATAAAGTCACTTGGAGAAAGGGTGTGGGTGGGATATGCCAGTGGCCTGATTCAAGTCATGGATGCTGAAGGTAACATTATTGCAGGATGGACTGGGCATAGCTGTCCAGTTATAAGGATGGCAATTGGTTGTTCTTACATTTATACACTGGCACATCATGGTGGTATCCGGGGATGGCCACTAACTTCTCCTGGACCCCTTGATGATATTATTCGAACTGAATTGTCTAAAAAAGAGTTGTCATACACTAGAATGGAGAAGATAAACATAATGGTAGGGAGTTGGAATGTAGCACAAGGGAAAGCATCTGCTGAGTCACTAAGATCATGGTTGGGTAGCGTAGCATCTGATGTTGGATTGGTTGTTGTTGGATTACAAGAGGTTGAGATGGGCGCAGGGGTTTCTCGCCATTTCTGCTGCAAAAAAGAAACAGTATGATACTTGCCTTACCGTCTGGTGTTCTTTTTTTTTTTTTTTTAGTTCAATTCAGTTAGTTATGTGTTTCTAGCTGCTACTTAACGTAGTTATAACTATTATCTATGTTATTCCATCTTATTTTTTTTCCTAGTAGCCATAATTTGTTACAGATCAATACTGAAACTTAGTTTTTCACCTCTGCGTTTCCTGTAACTTAACTGCACTTTAGATACTTTCTGTTGTGTTTTCAAATTTAATAATTGTTGAGGTAGATGTGACTAGCATTTGTTTCTGTTTTTTTATGAAATAGCTGCCAGGCTATTGAATAGACACACATAAGAATTGTTTTTACAGGAAGTAACCGATTTGATCCTCTTTGACCTTTTCGTTGTAATTCACCAATCAGTAGTGTTACATTGGCTTGTCATTGCAGTGCTATCTGTTTAGTTCTCTGAATCACCATTTGATTGAACGTTTCTTTTCATGGTTTCAGGTAGGGCTTGAGGGCAGTGCGAATGGGCAATGGTGGATAGACAATATTGGCAAAGCACTTGACGAGGGAACATCATTCCATCGAGTTGGTTCTAGGCAGTTGGCTGCATTGCTTATTGCTGCATGGTATTAGCTTCTTGTGAATTAGTTTCTTAGAATCAAACTACAAATCTGCTATCACATAGTGATAAGTTGTTCAATTAACTGTTTGTTTAATTACCTTTCTCATGTGATGATACATGACATGGAAAAAACTTAACTTTTCAAGGGCAAGAAAGAGCCTCAAACCATATGTTGGAGATGTTGAAGCTGCTGCAGTGCCGTGTGGTCTTGGACGTGCTATTGGCAATAAGGTACATGATACATGATAAAGTAGTTGTACATTCTTTCATACCCCCCCCCCCCCAATTTTAATTTCATTTTGTAATGGTATAATCTTATCTCCTTTTGGAATATCTGTATGTCTTATGTTGGAAGAAATTTAAAGATGACCACATAAGCAAGGTTTATGGAAAGATAATTTTCATACTGTTTAATTCTATGTTTTTATGTTATGTTTCATGTTCAAGTCACGCTCCTCCGTTCTTTTTTGTTTGTGCGGTGACAATTAATTTACCTGCAGGGTGGCGAGGATTGAGAATAAGGGTATATGATCGTAAAATGTGTTTTGTGAGTAATCACTTTGCTGCACATCTGGAAGCTGTGAGCAGACGCAATGCTGACTTTGACCACATTTATCGGACAATGGCTTTCAACAAACCTCATGGATCCACAGGTTCATGTTTCACATTTTTGAAGTGCCTGTTTTTCTTGGCAGCAAACTATAGGTGTTACAAATACTGTTTTCATGCTGAAAAAATGTTTACATAACCCCTATTTTTCTGTGATGCAGCTTCTGCTACATCTGTCCAATTGCACAGAACAGTGAATGTATGTGTGATCTAACCTTGAAATTATCATTAGAAACTATCAAATTATTTCTGATGTCCAAATGTTGTGATGCCAGGTCAATGGAAATCAGGTTGAAGAAGTAAGGCCTGACCTAGCAGAAGCTGATATGATTGTATTTCTTGGTGATTTCAACTACCGCCTTTATGGTATCACATATGATGAAGCGAGGGATATGGTTTCACAAAGAAGCTTCGATTGGCTAAGAGAGAAGGATCAGCTTCGTGTAGAAATGAAAGATGGAAAGGTATTCCAAGGAATGCGTGAAGCAATAATCAAATTTCCTCCAACATACAAATTTCAAAAGCACAAACCTGGTCTTGGAGGTATGTATATGCTGCTGCTTCAAACCTTTTAGTTTTTCCCTGACTAACGTAGTAAGTTTTGTTTCTTGCTTTGCATCACAGTGATGAAAACTGTTTGTCAACTGCCATGTAGGTTATGATTCAGGCGAGAAGAAGCGGATACCTGCTTGGTGCGATAGGGTACTATATCGTGATAGCCGTTCTGTATCAGTAGCTGAATGCTCATTAGAGTGCCCTGTAGTTGCTTCAATCACATCGTGAGATACTATTAAACTTCCTTTTCCCCCTTTCAGATGACCGATAATCCCTTTTATCCATACTGATTGATTTCCTTTTGATAGGTACGTGGCATGCATGGATGTCATAGAGAGTGATCATAAACCTGTGAGGTGTACATTCAGTGTTGATATTGCTAGAGTTGATGAGTTAGTAAGAAGGCAAGAGTATGGAGAAATAGTTGAATCGAATGAAAAAGTACGCTCTTTGTTCCAAGATGCTTGTTTTGTTCCAGACACTACAGTTAGCACAAGCGAAATCATACTAGAGAATCAAGAGAATGTTATATTCCAAATTACGAATAAATGTGAAACAACCAAAGCAGCTTTCGAAATCCTATGTGACGGGCAGTCAACCAAGAAGGAGGATGGAACTAAATCAGAGCTTCTTCCAAGGGCATCCTTTGGCTTCCCACTTTGGCTCGAGGTAAGAACTATTGCAAATTCTTGTTTTCAGTTAGTATAGATTATGCAAGGTAACACCTACAGCCTATGATACATTCATGATTCATGATTAATCAATTGCCGCCAAGTGAAGATATTGATACAAAAGTCAATTTCCCTCCATATGTACCGATGTGGTCAAAGTATTACTACAATACCCAAGTGACTGAATATGCCACCAAACTACTGAAGTACTGTTTTTCTGATGTCAGGAAACAGTTAATCTGCTACCAGTCATTTCTGCATTCAAAATTTGTATTCTGATTTCTATTTTTCTGTTTCACACAGGTCCAACCAGCCGTTGGTCTGATAAAACCAGGTGAAACGGTGGAAATTACACTACATCATGAAGATTTTTACACACAGGAAGAGTTTGTAGACGGAATACCACAGAACTGGTGGTGTGAGGACACCAGAGACAAGGAAGCCGTTCTCAGAATAAATATAACAGGCAGCAGCTCAACTGAAACCAAGACGCACACCATCAACGTCCGACATCGCTGCCCACCATCATCGGCACCACCAACGATGATGAACCAACCGGTGGCCGCCGCGCCTCCAAGCAATGTCCTTGCCAGTGAGGGGCACTCAAAGCGCGCCTCCAAGAAGAGCCAGTCCAAGCACCGAGAACAGCAGCAACAGCAGCAGGATTACCCGCAGTTAGGGAGCTCGGAGGTACATGACCTATGCCGCATGCGGTGCCCTTGAGACCTGTACAAACTACTCCTACATTACTACAAAGGAGTATGGATACTGAAGTTCTGTCTAGGAGGTGGGAATTACGAGTCTTAGGTTTCTCACATCGAAGTCCCGGAGTACCCCGCAAAGAGAGAAAAAGCCCCGGAGTACTCGGTTCTGTACATAGGCTTCACTTGATCAGCTGTCACTCTCATGTAGCCCAAGCAAAGAGTCTAGAGTCCTGAGATAACAGTGCTAATAACTCGTTTGTTTTATTCTTTTTCCTTATTAAAGAGTGTTCTCTAGATAGTAGAAGCCAGGGATATTTGAACAATGCTTGATGTAATATGTTCCATAGAATTACCTTAGATTTGTTCTCTCTTAACGCAGCAGTTCTAATGATCTATACTTCAGACTATTGCCATTGTTAATAAGGAACCAATCCTTCATACCCTTGAACATTTAATAATGCTTATGTTATTATTACCTATCTACAATCTCTTAGGCTTTGGTTCTGTGTTACCAAGCTTGGACCTTCTCCCCATCTCTCCACAGCTCCACCGTCCTAGTCTAGTGGCAAATGTGGTGACATTGTACCCGCTTATTTTAAAGAAAAAAGCTTCGGTCGGGTGGGGAAAGACCCGCGCCACCGGCATTCTTAAGAAGAAACCTCGGTTTTACGGACCGAGAAAATCCCGAACCCCAGTCATTACGACACTAGGAGTCTTAGCCCATAGAAACTACAATCCTCGATCGCCGGAGAGGACCTGGGCCGGTATTCATCGTAACCCCCCCTGGGCGGTATATACACCATCGCCCACAGCTCGATCCCGACGGGACCTGAGTTGGCTCTTAACTAGTGCTTTGGCACATGACACTGACGAGGGAATTTTTTTGACCACAGCCTGAAATTTGCTCCCACGGGGAGTCGAACTCAGGACCCGTGGAGTGCCGCTCGAGTGTCCTAACCATCAGGCTAGGACCCCTTTGGCTACCCGCTCATTTTTTACAAGGGAGAATAGATAGAGAGAGAGCACCATGGAGAGAGAGAGGGGGGGGGCGGGAAGAGGACCGGCCAAAATTTTTATGGCTAGTCGACCAGGTGCCGACATGCCCATCAGCCCAACTTGTTCCTAGGTACTCGACAGATGGGTTCGGTTTTAATGACTTTGGTACGTAAAGTTACATGTAACCCTCCATCTCTACCCTCCAAATCAGATCCAAAGCTATCCTTCCTCTGAGTTGGGCAGGCCCATCCGTCAGTCGTTGTTAGCTTTCATCAAGATTGCTGGTGGCAAGGAGAGGAGCAGCGCCATGTCATGGGAGCCGAGCGGCGGACCGACAATGGTAGACACGAGGAAAGCTGAAGCTTAACTATAGCTACAAGTTCACCTGAAGCGAGCTCGTGCGTGTCGTCGGTGGGGACCATGACCATGGACGGGTCGTGATGAGGACATGACATGTATGCATACGGCCATACATGGTGAATGACATAAAGATGAAGGAGACCAACAAGGCTTCCCAAGTCGAGAAGAAGGCCCAAAAGCTCATCTGGTTCGAGTCTTCAAGCCGGAGGACCAAAACAACTCAAGTTCGAGCCGTCTCGAAATCCAGGACTAGTCAGCGGTAAAACGGACGTTCAGGTCGCATGCAGACTCCGTCTGCGATGGTTCAACTTGGGTTGGAAAGATAATTTCATTCCCTAACCAATGGCATTGGTTTGAGGTTCAAATTCCACCGAAGTCAACAGGAATTGTCAAAACAATGTGACACTCGGAATCTGTTAGGGTGCTACACCGCCATCTTTTGGGGTTGTTGGCCCGTGTACCGTGTTGGGCCAAGTGGCCCAAGTGGTGGACGCCCCTTGGCCACCACCAGCAACCCTAGGACGTCCCTTAGGGTATAAACTCGGTAGCCACCGCCTAGAATCATCGGTTTTTGTTTAGTTTGAGTTTTACATCGAGAAACTTGATTGATTCATTGTAAATGTGAAGACAATTCCGTTCTGATGATCGAGGCCCCGTTCTTGATCTTCTCCACTGTGTCAATTATTCCTTTGGAACCAAGTTTTCGAACCCCATAATTCAATTCACGTCATTCATATTTGCAATTATCAGATTGTGTTTTACTGTTCTTGCTTGTGTTCTTGATTAAACTGCGGGAAAAGTCTTCTTAGCGAGGTCAATCAAGTCATGCTTGGTTGATAACCATCGGAACTGTGGTGTAACGGTTGTAGGGTTCGAATTGTGTTGATTTAAAAGAAGGATCATCAATGTCCAAAATCTCCACCAATTGAATTTATCCCTTACCCTACGGAAGATCGGGCCAGCGCGGCATCTTTGCTGTCTCGAATGCACATTGACCAATCCCGGCTCTCCGGCGTCTTGGTGCTAACACTCGCCGCATCGAGCAGTTTCAGACTTGTTGGCGTGGAGAATCGACACACGCGGCGATCACGGTCAACACGAAAGGCGACGGGCGACGCTTGCACTGCTAGGTCCGGTATTTCTTCTTAATGGTTCACATGATAGAAGCACTATCTGAAGCTGGCCAAACATTGGCCCAAATTCAATGTAGGGCTTGGCAAAGCCATAATGTTTTTCTAGTTCAATTTCTTATCTCACAAATATTATAGTATTTTTTTATGCAATGAGACCAAATTCTTGTAGGAAAACAAGGGAAAACCTTAAAGAAAGACATTTTTTTTCTTACTACAAGAAAACTAGCTATTTATTTTTGTGTATTTCTATTGCATAATTAATTACTATAACTATAATCATGGCTAGCTAATGTATGCTTATACGAACAATGAAAAATTTGTGACAATTGCAAAATTCTTAAATTGGTAAATATTTGTTTGGCCCCTCTTTTATTTTCTCACCAGCCCCACTAGATGGAGCGGTCCATAAGAATCCATTTTTTTTTCGAAAGGACGGCAAAAGCTTTGCCGCGATTTCTATTAGGCGAATAAAAGAAAAAGGCAAAGTGCGGTAGTTTTTGATTGGAAACCGGGCAGGAAAAACCACATACAATTGTGGAGGTGCCCTACTCCACACATATCTAGTACCAAGTCCTTTCGCCTGGCGTCCACTCAACTCTTTGGCAGTGGGATTGGGTTATCGACACAAGCACCACCCCTCGATCGGGTGGGTCATCGACACGAAGCCCTTGACACCAACAGCTCACACAACATACAACTAAGTGAACCGCGCGGATGGAATAATAAGTAAAAACCCTGAAAAAGCTCCACTCGAGTTGGATTGGGGCATCAACCGAGTAACCATCAATACCGCGTCGGTTGGATTGGAACGATCGACACGCGGCGTCCGCTCACACGCCAACTCGCACCAGACTCCACACACACCGGGAGGAAAAACGGCGACCCAGCCGAAGCCCCACGGAGAGGATCGACGCGCCAGCCACGCAAGCAGCCGAAGGTGCGTCACCCCGCCAACCGGGCACCATGTTGAAGTCCGAGCCTCCTCGGCGCCGGCGCTTAGCGCCGCCAAAGTCGAGGCGGGAGGGGCGGCATAGACAGGACCGTCCCCACGCACAGGTCTCCGGCCACCACCACCACGCGACCCCCATCACTCTACAAGCCAACCTCCGCAACCACCGCCGCACCCCAAGGTCCCATGCAACTCCCCGCCCGAGCATGCGTGCACGAGGCACCACCAACCAAGCCCCACCAGCAGACACTAGCCGAGATCGAGTCTCCAAATACGACGCCTCCAAAGAGGGGCATCGACGCCAATGGCGCCGTCCGTCGCACGTCCCAAAAAGGACAAGGTTTTTCACCCCAAAGACCCCCATGCTTTCGCAATGACTTGATGACTCCCAATGGTGCCCCAGCAGGTAAAGCGGCGCCAATGGGCGCCGCCACCATCGCCACCGAGCAATAGCGTCGATTGGAAGCTTTTCACTGCGCTCAACATCATGCACGCCACGCGCTCCGGCCAAGTCAGCGGCCTACTCCCAACCTCAACCGCAACAACACTAGCGGAAGAGCCCGGGCGCGGTCGAGACACCACCCCGGCACCACACTGAAGTGCACGCCCGCCCGGCCTCACCACCAAAGGCGCGCGGACGTAAATGTTGTTTGCAAGGAGAAGAGGAGGGACCAACCAACATACCGCGAACCCGTCGCGCCTCGGAGCGCCTCCGGCCCCACAACCACCGCGCCACTACTGCATCGCGGCCCGCTGGCTCGCACCACCGCGGCGTCGCACGGACTCGGCGTCTGATCGCAGGCAACAGCTGCTCCCCACCACGGCGCTGCCTATCGAGAACCACCACCATCTGCCTACAGCCGCAGCCGCCTCCCACAGCGCCACCGGCGCGCGAGCACCAGCATGCGCTATGGCCGGTGGCAGCCAGTGAGCGCCAGCGATGGTGCCACCACCACCAAGTTGAGGTGCGCGTATGCCGGGAGCACGGATCCGCGGCTCCTTAGCAGCTGCCGCCCGAGGGAGGCAGATCCACCGGAGGAGTTCAAGTCGCCGCCCGTTAGGCCATGCCACCTCGCCCGAGCACCATGCCATGAGGAGGGGAAAAAGCCCCGCCGCCCAGCCTTTCCTCGCGCCGGCGAGTAGCGACGCGCCTCAGGCTCGGCGGCGAGGTGAGGTATGCGAGACTCGGGTGGCTGCGCGATGGCCAGCGGCCCGCGTGTCAGCCCGGGAGGGCGGCGCGGGGAGATGCTGAGGTGGGGGCTCAGTAAGGGAATCCATTCAAATCAAGCACTCCTGACACACACACGCTGTCTCTACAATGGACCTAAGACACGCAGGGCTTGCTCGCTGCAAACATGAGCTCGCGACGCATGCCACCCTCTGTGGTGCTGAAAGCGCCATGTTTCCGTGCGTTCAGTCCGACAAGCGAAGTCTCACAACTTTGGTCTCCGGCCGCGAAGCGAGCCTCACGCCTCACCACGCCCACCACATGCTCACGAGTGTCACTCTTGGCTGCACGGCCACGCACTTACGCTCCGCCCCGACTACAGCGCTTTGCTATGGCGCCAGCACGCGCCGCTGGCCGCTCGACCGTCCAGTTTTAAAGCGCTCGCAACGCCGATCTTGAATGAGCGGTGGATTTGCTGTAATTAGACTATGCTCAGACCTCCATTATCCTCGTATACTTTACTCTATTCGAAAAACACGCAATTTCTAGCATAGTATACTTGTTTAAGTCCACCAAGTTTGACCAATTATAAATAAAAATTATAAATAATTACAATATCAAATAAATATCATTACATTATTTTATGAAAAATATATTTTATAATAAATTAATTTAGAGTCTATAAATATGAATAGTATTAGCTAAAACTTGATCAACATGAGCTAATTTATTAATCCATAGTTTTATGAAACGAAGGGGTACTACATACCACTGCAGTTGCTTGGCCCGTGCAATTAATTTATTGATATTATTTAAAGACAATTCGCACTGTCCATGCCTTAAACCCCTCTCCCTCTCCGGGGCTTCCTCCCATTCGTCCCCACGCCAGTCCGCCGATTCATGGCGCCCACCGTTCTTATGGTAAGCCACCATTTTTCACCGTCGCAGACGCCGACTGGAAACCAGCGCGGGCCGTTGATGGCGACCGCGCTGACCTCTCTCAACGGCTTCTTACTCCTGGTTCATACCGTTGCGGGTCGCGGAGAAGCCCAGCATCGCGCTCTCCATCGCCTCCGCCCTCCGGCGGCCGCGTAAGTTCTCCAAGGCTGCCCCTCCGCCACGAATCCGTGCTGATTTTTGTTTTGGCGTCAAATTTGGGCGAGACGTTGGCTCTAATCCTGGGTCTCGTCGAAGGAGCTAGCCCTAGCGGCCGGTGCAAGACTCGTGTGAAGTGTTGGTGGTTCGATTGGTAGCTGACTAGGTCTGGGGCAGTGACGGAGGTAGAATTTAAATGTAAAGAGGATCCAATTCAACTAAGGTCTTTGTTCCAATTCAAAATCTACACGTGTCAGATAATATAAGTGCTTTTGTTCCAGTTATAACTCTGTGTTCCAATTCAAGTATTCAATTAAGGGGCTAGGAAGTAGGAACTGGATCATTTCTTTTGTTCTGAAAAATCATAAAATGGGTTTTCTTCTCTATACAGGTAAAGGCTAGTCATTATCTGTAATATTAGAAAATCATATGAACTAGATTTGCGGAGGGAAAGTAGCAAGAGGGAAATTATCCCAGTAGGCAGTAAGTCAGTAACGGTTTTAGGATGCAAGCATGCAACTCTTGAGGTTCGGAAGCAAGGAATAGAAAAGACAAATAAACATCCTGTTGGCGCCTACTACTTGCACTGTTAAATGTGCTATTGGGCTGGACATGTAGTAGATTCACTGAAAATTGTTTCAGCCATGGGGCCATGACCTCCGGTTTGCCAACATATAGCCTGCACTTGAGTGCATGTGGGCTTGAGCTGTGTCCTTGGCAACGAGCAAACCAGTGATGTCTCATGGATCTCATTTGTCTCTGTTGATATTCCTATTAGCTTAATGGAGGATCAGGTATTTTGTGGTAGGTAGCGAGTACTGATTGATTTTTGACATTTTGTTGTAATGCTAATTGAGATTTTTCCCAGTGCTCATCTGGCAGGGTAAATTAATTTTCCCTGTTTCACTGATGACCAATGCTGAAGCTCAGTAGTTCCGGTAGTTCTAGAAGAGCCATGCTTAGCACTCTGCCCCTTTAAAAGTAGTGTCTGCACATTTTTCAGTTGCTGTTCCAACACTGCTGATATGGGGCGAGACATTTTTCCCCTTTTGAAAAGAACAGTTGGGGAGACCCCAACTGAAATAATATTGATATTAGGAAGGTCAGACTCCAAAATGCAAATGTTTGACTTGAGAGTTCACTCACATTGTATCCTCTCTCTCCCAACATTCATGCGGATGTCTACAAGGAAGGGGAAGCACGGATGTCCATGAGTTTGTGGAACATTTCAGGGTTCTTATGCATACTTCAAAGTGACATCAGTCATTGGACATGTCTTAAGGTTCGCTTTTATTCTTCAATTGTTTGAGTTTTTGTCACAGCTACATCATTTTGAAGCCTGCATGTATTTAATAATTTTTACATACACAATTCTGTATATCAGTGTTGAATGTTGATATGTATGGTGGGCCAATTCATGAGTTGAAGTGTTTATACTGAAACCTACAAGTAGCTATTAAACTTTAGCAAGATCTACATACAGATGTTTCAGATGCTTACAGTTTCTGAACATAAGGATATTTTGTTTGTGTTTTCAATCTCCTTCTGATCTTTTCAGTGTAGATTTCCCCTGCATATCAGAACATGGGGAAGCAACTGATCCAATGGACCTATTTTGAGGCTCCAGTTCTGAGATCTGAATGCAATCCAAAGGTAATGTGTTCATTTACAACTCTAAGTGAAAACAGAGATGCAACTTAGTTAACTGTTAGAGGGTTAACTTAGATCGTAAGACATAACTCAGTTGATTGTTGGTGTAACTGACTAAAGTGAAGCAGTAATAAGTTCTATCACGCAAAATCTATCCAGTTACTTGAACTTATGTCCTTTCCCTCTCCATTTAGTGACCCTAGGTGGAATCTGAATATTTCCTGGTTATTGTTTCCTCCATGTAAGGCTCTTAGTTACACCTGCAGAACCTTGCATAATTACAGAATCCCAATTGTGTCTGTCTGATGTTATGTTTATCTGTATCTTTTGTTATTCCATCCTAACATATGTGTTTTTACCTTCTCTCCATAAGGATCATAATGTCCATGGTTAAACACATACAACACTGATGTTTTAGATTTTGTTAAAAGGCTCATATACGCAGGCATCTAGCTCAAGAAGCTTCGAGGCTGCACTGTATTTGATACTTTGGCTGGACTGTGACGAGAAGGAGAAAACATATGCTATGAAGGTACATTAAACCTGTTCTGTAACAGCTATATGCGAGATGTTTCCATTTCCCATCCTGAACCCTGAAAAACAAAAACACAGAGGTCTATAATCAAAAATAAGTTACTAAGTTAGACATCATATGAGAAGTTCTCTGCTATATTGTGTAAACAATTAGATCAATTGAATTTCTTTTACATTCTAGAAGCTAGAGATTTTTATTTCATCCACCCAATACATGGATACTTCTGCAAAAGATCATTTGTAGTTATTTTCATGAATGGCTTAGGTCACTGATTAATGTGATTTATACATGAGCTTTCTTTGCTTGATTCTACATATATGCATGGCTTGCTCTGTTCTACCTCCAAATATTTATGAGCTTCGTCAATCTAATAACAATGCCAAACATATGTTCCAGTTATTGAGTGCACGAGTTCCTGAAAATGAGGCTGGCAGAAGAATTCTTCGTGCTAGATTACTTCTGTTACTGAGAAAGACATATTGGCCGCCATGGATAATCTTGTTGTGCCAAACAAAGATGAAGCACTATCAGTGGATGCTACGCCAAGAAATTGACTTGAAGGTTGGGTAGCATTTACTCGATTTCAGACTTCGATATTTCCAAGGAAAATATGGAAACCTTGATTCAAAGAGTGATTTAAGTAAGTCTCTCCATCTCTTTTTCGCTGATTCAAATTTCTTCAACCAATGGCATATTGAATTCTTCTTTTTGTTAAAGACATGCTAGCAGGTATCTACAATCTTCAAATACTTTTCATCTGTGAACCTATTCTTTTATTTATTCAAATCATCATAACAATATCTTTTTATATTTGCTCTACCTCTGTCTTTTTAATAATATTTTTCACAGCTGATTTAAGTTTGGTTTCCCTTTTAGGTATGGTCCATGCCAAACACCTACACTTGGATTCTGTGTACAAGCGCTATCAGCAAATCAACACATTCAAACCAAGAGAAATTCTGGTCCTTGAAAACGTATATTATCAAAGATAGTAATGAAATACAGCTGGAATGGGACCGAAGAAACTTTTTGATTTTTGATGTGAGTTCATGTCATGTACACAAGTGATTTAGCTTTATTCTTCCAAATGTCCTTACCATTTTCCTTAATTAAAAATACGGGTCACTGTAATGTTCCAGAAGATGGTCATCAGTGATGGATCTCTAAAAGTAGCAGATGTGTCAGTGAAGGAGGAGTGCAAAACCCGATCCATCTGGCCTTAATACGGAGTTAATATGCTTAAGGTAGCATACAGCTCTTACCTCTTAGAGTAAACCATATGTTTTTCCTTAACTCTCATTAATTATGCCTTGTTTTTCTCAAAAATCTCACTTTGTGCTTTTGCCTGGGAGTGTAATCTTACGTTCAGTTTCATTTAAAATATGGTTGTGTTCTTACACTGTTCTACTGGTGTGTACTGTTATCAAATGTTGTGTCATGATGATCTTGATTGAAATCTGATACCCAAGATGCTCCTGCTGGAGTTAGACCTGATGATATTAATATGACAAAGGGGCATCTGTTCTTATGTAAGAGTGAGTAAATTTTTGTTTACTTAAATACTTAATACTACTTCTCATCTCAGGTTGCATCAAGTAGACTTGGTATTGGACCTCATGACAGCCATGCACTTGGCAGCGGCTTTTACCCAAGGATTCATCAGGTTTTCAGAAATGAACCTTGAAACAGTGCTATATATATGCATTGAGATCCTGTCTTATGTTATATGGTAAATGTTAGTATACCAGAAGTCAATGTGGGCTTATCTGCAATATGAAATGATGCATGCCATTTCCTTGTATTTTTCTAGTATCTTTTTATTATATGAACAGTACTAATTGATTAAATCTGTAATAAAGGTTATTAGTTTTTGTTTATTCAACTAGACACACTATGTGTTCCTAAGAGCTTTAGCAGGTCCCTTTTTATGTTTTAGAGGTTAGAACTTATGTAGAATTTGAACCAACTGAGGCCTTGGGTCACTAGTTATGAGCCAATTTGTCATTTGACAATTCTTGCTATAGTAAATGTGTGATTTTATTAAGTACTACTTTTTACCTGTCTCTTGCCATAGCCCCCATGATACAAGTTATTCATGTAGCCTTATCGTTTTTAAGATGATCAGTTTATGGTTGAGCCTTGCATTTGCACCCAGTAATGCCATCTTAAAGATGCACATGATAATGGCTCTAGTTTAAGCTCAAAATTTTGTAACCAAACTGAATGGTATCACTGTTAGATTTAATTGGTAAAAAACAGAATACCCTGCAGTTGAAAAACTCCTTAGATTTTTAAACTGAAAAACTCCTTTACATAGGTGATACTGATGGCTGTTAGTACTAATGGTTGTCTTGCACAGTTATCCTCGTACAGAGAGCACTGCATATCCATCATCATTTGAGTCCGAGGGTGCACTTGCTCCACTATTAAAAGTAGTCCTCTATATGGTCAATGGTGTCGGACATTACTGGATGCTGGTTTTGTTAAGCCTGCGTCAAGGTCGCGTGCATGACCATCCTCCAATCACTCCGATGAAGTCAGCAACAGGAAGCAGCTCTGGGAACGCTGATGCTTTGGAGGGCTGTACCACTACGCTATGCCACCCGGCAACTTCATTGGAACTGTGTAGTCCCTGATTGTAGATATACAAGAGTAGTTTGTCCCTTTTATTTGTTTCACTTATTTGCTAGATAAATCATTTGTGTCTTTGTTCTGTCATGCAGTTCACAGAGCTTCTGTATAAAGTATATAAACTATAGGAAGTATGCTGAGTTATTGATATTTCCTTGTACTGTAGCTAATGTTTTCTATTGCTATTTGGAAATGCAAGCATGTCAAGATTCAATGTGCATTGTTGAGTTTCCGTTAGAATTTAATGGATTTGCTGCTTAAAGGGAATCCATCAGTAAAATACCCCTTTCTAAATAACATGATTTTCAGGACTGCCATTGAGTTTACCACTTCAGGTGAGGTGAAACTTTCCACACTGTGTTGGGTATCGGAGTCGCTTCTAAAGGATTTACCTCCTATCATGCCATGGCTGGCTGTCGGTAGAAGGCAATTAGTCTTCCTGCGTTTAAGAAGAGACTCTGTGAGATCGACTCATAAAGGTTGACATATATGAGGGTAAGGCTGATCAGTTTCCTCAAACAACATATACTTACTTGCGCTTTTTATCAGGACCCTATGATGTTGATCAATCATAATTGTTTGAAGGGGAGCACTACACCACCTGATTACCTCTCACTGAAAGCTGAGATTGAGTCTCTCTCATGGGAAGCTTGGCATGAGGTACAGATGCATCAATTCCTGTACATATAAACAACATTTGTGGGCGTGGCATTATGTTCAGGTTAGTTTTCTATGAAATCTTCCAGAGCATCATATGCTGTGAGATCTTTACATGCAAGTCTACGATTCAGTATGTACATGTACCAAGGAAACTGAATGCATCTACTTATCTTTTCTTGAAGGTGAGTTCTGGAAGAAGAGTTAGTACCGACACCCTAGAACTACGTTGATAAGAGGGTATCCAGTGTATTGATGCTGATCTCTGCTTGCCTGATATCAGAAGCTTTATTGAGCAACAGATTACTCTAATTTGACCCAAAGAGGCAGAGCTGATCATCTTCGAGTAATTCAACATGTTATTCAGCAATTTAGTGAAAAGTACTCTTACTTTGTGAAAAAGGTAACATATTTTGTTGATAATGTAGCACTGTTGCTGTCTTCCATGAGTATTTGGGAAGTTTATGTTGACTATCTTTTGTGGTAGCTTTAGATTTCATTTTGAAGCTGTAGCAGATATGAGATCCTCCAAAACTGTCAAGTACTTTTACATTTGCAGATATCTACGTTCTTTCGTTTACTATAGCATCTTTAGGATTTCCTGTTGCCAATAACGGCCAAAATTCATTGATACTAAGACATCAGTTGTGTACTGCTATAATGCTAATTTCCAGCTTGGGCTTTGAGGAATGAGATATACTACTTTGACAGATTGAAAAGCATATGGATGCCCTGTTCGAGGCACAGTTTTCACCTGCTGGCGAAGACTCTGCAGTAGCCTACTAAGCAGAGATCTTGCGAGGAAAATGTGGTCGGTATATGAAGTACACGTTTCTACTCGAAGCCAATGAGGTTGTACTGTATACCTAACTTGTGAGGATCTCTATTATCTTCCTCAGAATGATGGTTCAATTAAGGTGATTACTTTAATATCGCATATTGGAAATTTACCCTCTTGAAACGGTTGCTTTACTTCCATGTATGGTTAATGAGAATTAAACCAGTATTAGACCGCACGTGTTGGAGATTAAAGCAGCCACTCAATATTTTTCTGGCAGAGTTTCGCTTTCAAGGAGGGAAAGGTTGTTTGAGTCCCATATTTACAGTTTATTTTGTAGTTTTCTCATTATTGTCATAACTTGCTCCGTATTCCATTTCTCTGAACCTAATTTTTTGTGTTCGTCACTTTGTTTCATGCTAGGTTGCATTCCTAAAAGCATGTATCCTATTATTCTCACCAATGTGCTTTATTGTGACCAGAGATCTAGTTTTATGTCTACTCTTGTGATTTAGTAAGTTACTATTTTTCGAAGCTTTACAAAGGAAATCATATATGCCCTCTTGATGGTTTCGAGAGAGTTGCTTCTGTTCTCGATGGTGGGACCTGATGCGAAAATCACTTTCCCATTGTGCCCTTTTGCTATAATTGTCACTCCATGTGAGAGGGCATGCGACCAAGCTCTTTGGTGCTCTCAAGCTCGATGACACGCAAGGTTGAGGAAAGAGGCGGCATGCCATGCTTCCTTTGCATCCTCACCCGACATTACCCAAGCAATCTATGATCACTCAGAGTTTTTGTGCTTTGTCCTGAGTGTAGCAGTGGTACCCTGATTCTTGATCCAGTTAGTGCACCCAAATGGCGGCTTTACTGCAACATGTGTAATTGCATTGTATTACTCACACATGCTGCTCACAGGATCACCACTATTTCAGAATAAAATGCCTAACATGTGAATCTACTATCTGTTTGAAGTTGATTTTCAACAAGAAGAAAACCCACTCTTCAAGAGATGGAGCTACATTTGCATGAGGGCTGTATCTTGTGCGAGCTGATCTGATTGCATTCACTGATTGAAATGAAGCATGGTAAGTCATTCTTCTTTATGCTTGGGAGAGGTAAGAGGCAGAGGCAGAGAGAGAGGCGAGGGAGGTGTCGGGGCAGAGAGGGAAGGCGAGGGAAGCTCAAGGACGATGATGATCCCTAGGCCATGAGCTTCGGGATTTTTGAAAGATTTTGGACTTCCAACATTTGGTCACTACTCACTACTTTGTAGAAGTAGCACTATAAGTATGTCCATGCAAATTTGAAGTTATTCTGCAAATGTTACTGCTTGTTTTTTTCTGCTTTGTTTTTGCAACCCGCATCTTTTTTTATCTGCCATTGATTTGTAATTGTAGATTGTTAGGCATTCTATGATTGGTGCCAAGTTATTTCTTTAAGCAAATGGAAACAAGCGATGTTGGACTGAAATTGTCAGAAATGAGATGCACCTAAGAAGCATCTGTTGTTTGACTTAGACAATGGGATGTACAGAAAGATGTTTCCCATTTAAAATAAATCACATGTCCATACAGAAATTTATATTTTGAAGTGTTTTATATATAAAAAAAGGTATACACTACTACGTACTCTTCTCCGTTGAAATTGTAGTTTCTTTGGAGCACTTCTGAATCGTTGATTTTATTATGTATGCAGGCGTGAATGTCTTAGAGTCGCGATCTGAAAATCGATGTATCTAGAAAGCGAAGTGAGCTTCTGATTTGAAGCTTTGAGAGAATCTATTTTATTGATGTTAAAGTATATCTGAGTTTGGATTATAGTACTATGGGGCATGTGTTTTTATTATATATATCTTTGGAATTTTTATTGTCACTTGAGCCTGGTACCTCTTGTATTAAGCTATTGATTTCTTTTTATGTCTAGGTAGAACTTTATATTTTGGAAATAGGCATTTCTCCATAGCAGCCTTCAATGAGGTTATTTACTTAGATCTGCTTTCTTCTTTTCTTAAGCCCAGCAGTTTATCAGCATACATTCTAAGCCATGCTTACGCAGAGCTTCACCATCATCTGCAGCTTTTGTTTTGCATTCAGTGATGAAACCTAGAATGGAGTAATATATATTATTAGAAACGTGACTTAAGGTCAGCTGCTGCTCCATGTCTTTGTGTATTGACATTCCGTAAGTCAGGACTGGCGACACTGAATCTGTAGTTTTAAAATGTTGACGGATGGCAGGATCCAACTCAATTGTATACTTAGAATTTTGTTTCTGTAATACTTTGAGAAGCTGGAACCTTTGTGCCAGCGATTGGCAGAAGATCAAGGTTTAGATGAGAGTAGCGAGAGCTTCTGGCTCAAACATGAGCTAAGACACTTACACAAGTCCATTGGTTGCAAATGCAGCTCAACCAACTCTTCTCTTTTGCAACATCGGTGGTACCTGATGTGATGCTCCTGAGCTGCTACGATTCTTCTAGATAACAGAAGAAATCGATGGTTCTGTCTATGTGATTTCTGAGCTGTTATTTATTGCTTTGCTCTTGCTGCAAACGTACGGTTTTCTGAGATGGCATCGGGGCATTCGACACTGATTGATGTGCTGCTTCCACAGGGGCACTAGTAACTCATAAGTTAAGCTCGACTCTGACTTGAATTGCTTCAAGTTGTCTCAAACTCCTGCGGCCACCAACTTAAGATGGCAGCATAAAAAGTTCCCTTCAAGTCCAAAGGAAACTGAGCAGATCAGCAGAGTGCAACCAAAACTGGCAGTGCGAACGCTCACTTAGCCCCTTGCTTTGTGGAGGGAACAAAGTATTTGATTGGAACCTGAAAAAAACAGACAGGAATCAGGCAAAATGTGTCCCATAACCGTGCGTGTGACCCAAATATTTGGTCATACTACCTGTCTTATTCTGAACTTTGGATTAACTTAGAATTTTTACTTTGTTTATGAAAAAAATTGTATGAACGTTCGAGACTCGAAGTATATTATGAAAAATATTTCATGAAAAACAAATGATTATATAAATTTGATCAAGCCTAAGATAGTTTGGCTGGTCACTATTACATAGTTATATCCTTTTTGAGGTGGAAAGAGTATTAATGCAGCATAGATCAGACCAGTAAAAATGGGTTTGGTTGTTTCGCCAAATAAAGGGTAAAATGGGTTTGGTTAAAGATTGTTTAAAGGGGTGATTCCGACTGAGCTTTGTATGGTAGCAGATGCGTTATTAGAAGAAATTGTCGAGGAATTGATTCATTACCAAGGTAAATTGCTAGGAAGTGAGTGGTCTCGTTTGATTTGGTAGTTGCAGCAACATTTCAATTGTCGCCATCAGACTTTATAAAAACAAAAGTGGTTACAATCAGAACCCATTGTACTGTGTGCCCCTGTGAATGGAAAGTGACTAAAAGCTAGACCCCTAAGGTAATCCAGAATTTAGTTTTATCTAGGAGGGAATCAAGTAGCATTAAGATGTAGGCCTTGTGTTGCAAAAAGAGCTTCTTGCGGCAAAATAAAAGGAGCAAATATTCTTTGCTTTTTTTCAATTGGTGTGGCAAAATATGCTCACAACCTTTATGCTTTATTATTGTCTTCTTAAAGTGATCCTGTAAAAAGGATACGCCATGATGGATTAGACAGCATCACAACACACACATAGTCGTCAGTTGTATCGTTCTTGTAACAGGACTCCAAGTCTCCAAGACACTGCAGGACAAAGGAGATTTCTTGTTCGGATGGCATGACTAGGATCGGCTTCATGCTCAGGGCTATATAGCCAGGACATTCTAGACACCCTTCCGATAGTGATGCATTTTTGATATGTATCACAAAACCTCCCTTTCAGCTTCACCGGCCATCATGGTCCAACAGGGGAGCCAGATTGCCGATTGCGCAGCTAAAAGAGTGGCCTCCGGACTCCGGCATGGGACCTGAACGCCCAAGTGCGTGATCGGCGCGGATCCTCCCGGACGCTGACCCGACTGTCCAGAAGCGATGCCCTGTGCCCATTTTCTAGATGCTCCTCCATCTCCAAACGATCAAGACTTACCTCAGCACAGAAGGGAATACATACATACTACACAAGATGCGAATGGCCAAACTACACAATACTACAATACAGATACATACAATCGCTACAGCTCAAACTCCAGCGCGATGCATACAGAGTTTACAGAGACTGTCCAAGACGGGCGGACATACAAGCCGGCAGGCACAAAAACCAGCAAAACCTACCTGCATCCATTATCACCACCGCTGCTCCACGCCCAGGATGTTCATGCCCTTGAAGATGTTGACGACGCCCAGCACGATGACGGTGTAGCCCACCGAGTGGTGGTACATGTTCCAGTACACGCGGAACTTGTGCTCCTTCTTGGGCCGGAGGAACAGCGCCAGCACCTGAAGGGTGCCGAGCGCGAGACCGCGATGCCGATGTTGCGGTGGTCCGTGTAGGTGACGCCCTTGGACTCCTTTGCCGAGCTGGATGCCGGTGGCCCAGCCGGAGACGCCGACGCCGTAGCCCATCAGCTGGCAGGTCACGTGGAGGTAGAACCACGCCGGGTCTGCCGCCTGGAACGTCTTGAGGTACCTCGCGAAGATGGCGCCCATGGGCAGCAGCACGCCCCAGCTCACGGCGTTCAGGACTCCATGGATCTTTAGATTAAGAACAGAATGTTTGTGTTAGTTACTATACAGCCGGGGCAAAGGCTCACGAATGGTTTGGTGAGAGCGAGACGAGCACGAGCAGAGCACTCACATTGCGCTTCTTGGTGGCGCTGTCGGCTCCGGCGGCGGCGGTGGTCGCCCTGAGAAGGTCCAGCTTGGCCCTTGGCGGCGAGGTTATCTGCCCCCATGGCGTGCGGCGCGGGGACACCGGCGCTGGAGACGGCGGCACCGACCTGCCACACCTGGTTCAGCACGCCCCCACTGCCGTAGGCGGCGGCGCCGAGTCCGAGCCTCCCGAAGACCCTGACGCGGCCGTCAGCGCCGAGCTCGGCGGCGAGGTCGGACGCCGGGAACGCGATGGGACCAGGCTCACCGAGCGCATACCCTGACACGTTGTACGTCCGGACGGCCCACGCGCCGGCGTCGCCGAAAGGGCCCCGCGAGGAGCGCCTGCGCGCCCGCCATGCCGTCGCCCGTCGGGTTGAGCGCCCACGCGACCCACCCGGCCGGCGCGGCGGGGCGCGGCGACGAACGCGACGTGGAGGTCCCCCGTCGCGCGGTCGTACGTCCAGTGCACGGACGCGCCCAGGCAGGGGCAGGGTCGTTGCACGCCGCGTACGCGCGGTTCGACGAGAACGACTCCCCGCGCACCGCCCGCCCACCGCGTGCGCCGGCGGCGGAGACAGCAGCGTCAGGATACATGCTGCGAGGATGGCGACGGCGACGGCCATGGCCTGAGCTGGGTGGAATGGCAAGGCTGCGTGCGTACGTACTTGCGTTGGTGGGTGGGTGCAGTGACGTGAGTGAGAGCGAGCGAGGTGCTCGAGGTTTCGAGGTGGAGTGGGCGCGCGGCAGCCAACCACCGTGGGTTTTAATAAGGAACGGACGGAGGGAACAGGGTTGGCCGCGACGGGGACGGGCAAGCGGCCGGTGGGGCAGGTTGATCGGCGCTGGCAAGCAGGGGGTTCAGGGAGTGGGTGGGGTTGGCGGCCGTGGATGGGTGCTCGCACAAGCTAGTACTGGAGTTGATGTCCTTGTTTGTCGATTGGAAGTTGGAAGTGAGCTCAAGCAGTACCTGGAGTTGGTCCGACGTTGCAATAGTTGCGAGACTCCATGGGGGCCATCCAAATTATTGCAATAGGGTTCCGCCATGGTTGATTGGTTGGCGCACTACAACTGCGCTGCATGCAAACTCATCGATCGCCGGAAGCTTGAAAGTGTACTCTGTTCAGGAATCAGTCATCGAGACTAGAGTTGGGCGAATCGGTCTCATGATCTATCATTGGCAACGCTTCGGTGCGATGTGCCATACCCAAAACCAAAAAGCCTACACTCTGCTCGGGTAGCTTGTCCGATCCCAACAGAACGAAGATGGATGGAGTTGATGATGACAAGGGAAAGGGGGTGTTTGTTACCCACAATGTCGCAAAAAAGTCGATGTTGAAACTCTCTCCTGGCTGAGTTGCAAAAAGAGTTGACACCGAGTTATGTTCCTCTTTTGATGCCGAGAGAGTAAAGAAGTACTCTATTCGTTCCAAAATTATAATTTGTTTGACTTTTTAAACTCGAGTTTGATCAATCGTCTTATTCAACAAAATTGTGTAAACATAGTCAATTTACGTCATTTTTAAAAGACTTTTGTTAATAAAGCATGCCACAACGAAAAAAATGATATTTTTGCATAAATTTTTAAATAAGGCGAGTGATCAAACTTGGTTTTGAAAAAAGTCAAACAACATGAAACAGATCTAGTATTTCTTAGCCGGCGATATTGATTTCTCCGGTACCATATGATTTCTCATAGAGACGAAGATAGTGGATCTGACACAAGTCTAGAGCATTTCTCAGCATCAATCCACATGGCATGAGCATTAATTTTTTTCAGCATCAGAACATATTGTGGGCAGCCATACTGTTGATTGTTGAAGCAGGGTGTAGGACAGCTTGCATGAAAGGGCGGGGAGTGTCGAATGGAAGGGTTCAGCCAATGTTAGACCGAACCACTCGATGAGACTGACACGCACAAATCAAGTCGCAGCGGCTAACGACTATAGGATGTCGCTGCTGTCCACTAGCCATAGTCGCAACTCACAAGCCTCACGTGCAAGGGACAATGATGATGGCCATCGGCAAGAACCCCCGTGGTTGTCCTAGCACAACTTTGAATCAAATGGGGAAACTACATAGCCGAGTCTTGGACAAAGATGCTTTTTAAAAAAGAATGTATATTGCATCTTGTAGACTGGCCAAAACTCATTACAAATATGTGTTGGTGAATTTGTGCACAATCATCAACAACTTTACATTACCCCATCGAGAAGATTAATCCTCTGCCTGACTCTAGTTAGCCAATCGGACAAGGGCTCCAGAGGACTACACCCATCATGTGTGCTTGCACAGATCAAAGTATGGCGATGCTCGTAGGGATCTGACCATTGATAGTTAGGCCACTCGTATCCCCATAGAGGGGCCGGTTAGATGGCTAGTTGGTCAAGTGCACCCCGACTATCTCATCGTATCATGTGCATGATGAGATAGTCAATTGTATGCATGTAATAACCTCTTGTTGGAATTTACATACGCTCTAGGTCCACGGCGAGGCCCCATGGCAAGCGATCTCGAGGTCCAGCCGGGTCGAGGCCCATGGCAAGCTACGGGCTCCTCCGCCATCCCTCCTGTGAGAGAAAGAAGAAACTGTGAGGGAATGACGAGTGGGACCCGTGTGTGAGGTGGAAAGCCAGTTTATACAAAGAGCCTCCTCTCAACCAAAGGGGAAGCTTCAACATTTGTCGCAGCTACTTTACTGCAAAGTTCTGCTTTTCGAGCAATTCATAGTTGTTTTTCAGCACACGGCAACCAAACACACTACCTGTAGTGTTGTTTATATATACTGATGTTGTTCGGTTCAACTAGTACGATAAGATTTGTAAATATTAATATTTGTGTCCATCGTGACTTTATGTTCTAAAAATTAATCATGAACTTGCCTACTTATTCAACCCTCCAAGAGATAGCAGATAATAAAAACTTATGGTTGGATGGCCGCTGGGCTCCTACGGCCCGAAAATTGCTCTCAGGCCCATCTAGCAGAAAGACGCTCACGCATGAAGACCAGCTCGGCCCAGACCAGGAAAAGCGATTTGGGCCTCGAATCTTCTTTGTTCAACAATATAAGCCCATAAACATCCGGAAGGACAACTAAATTGAAAGCCCATGTTTCTAAAAAACTAAATTGAAAGCCCATAGCACTCTGATATATACTAGTTGCGTCATCTCAGTGTCATGTCCTGCGTAATCAATGAGGCGGCGAGTTTACCGGGCTGAACCCCACGCTCGTGGTGGCGTGGTTTTACGGGTCAACTCCATCGACGGGGCCGCCCAGATTTGAATTGGATTCATGTCTCGCATGTAACTTACGTGCAGTATTATCTCGGCGAAGTTATATATGTTCACCGGTCGTTCACTAAATCGACATTTAATTTCCCGTCAGGTGTACCGTATAATATTTCTCGTTGCACACTCCCCGGCGTGATTTGACTTCACGTTGTGCCATGTGAGCGCAAAAACTGTACTAGAAGCGTAGAGCTTCCCAAACGAAGCAATGTGATATTTGTTGCATCGATCGGAGAGGGAGAGATTCTTGACACTGCATGCAATGCAAGTACTTGGAATGCACTGAAATCAGGTCGTCATTTTGAACGTTTTGTGCTCACATCACATGCGAGCTACTGCAGTCAACTCTCCCTCTGAAATGGTCCTGGTCGTATATAGCAAAATCTCCGGATTAAGCATCCACATACATTGCATGCTTTTGCACCCTCACATGATCACGCCATCATGGCCTTGCCCATCATAATTAGCTACAACGGAAAGTTCCCTCCCTCGCTATATAAACCCTCACCACACCAACACGCTCCTTCCCCAGAGCAACGTACACTCCCGTCCCCGTGTCACAGCTCAGGCTTTCATACACACACAGTCGTCGTCCCCTCCGCTCCGATCCGATCGAGATGGCCTACGCGACGCGGCGCGCCACTCTTGTCCTGGCCGCCGTCGCCGTGCTCCTGGCCTCGCCCATGGCCACCGCCGCCAGCGGGTGCGAGGGCGACAAAGCTCGCGGCGGGCAAGAGCTACGCGCACTGCGCCGCGCTGCCGTACCTCGACGCCAAGCTGCACTGGACCTACGACGCCAAGACGGGGTCGCTGTCCGTGGCGTTCGTGGCCAAGCCGCCCGCCGGCGGCGGCTGGGTGTCGTGGGCGGTGAACCCGACGGGCGACGGCATGAAGGGGCGCGCAGGCGCTGCTGGCCTTCAAGAACGCCACCTCCCCGTCGACCTACGTCGTCAGCACCTCCAACGTGACGGTACGCCGCGCCTCGGCCTCATCCACACTCATCTCCTGCAAGACCACGGACCTCGCGGCCGACGAGAGCGCCGCCGGCGGGGAGGTGCGGCTCTACACGGCACGCCGTGCGGCTGGCGGCCTGAGATGGAAGGTGAACCACATCTGGCAGGTCGGGTCCACGGGTCGACCAACGGCGCGCCGGCCGAGCGCACGCGTTCGACAAGGCCAACCTCGAGGCTAAGGGCAGGCTCGTGCTCTCAGGCGCCGTGGAAGCTTCAGCTAGAGGCGGCGCCGGCCTGCCCCGGAGGTGGGTGCTTTCGACGCCGAAGGGCGGGAGCGGTCGTGGATCAGGCCGCCGCACCGTCACCGTCTGCTGCGGTCACCACGTTCGTGCGTCTCGCTCCGGTGCTCACGCTGCTGGCCTTGACGGCGGGTGTGTCTTGTTAGCAATGTAAACCGTGTCATCTTTCTCGTCTCTCGTGGAGAACGTAGTTATTGTTGGTGACATGTAGCCGCTGCGATTTGCTAGGAAAGATGATACGACACACGCGACGCGCGATTGTTGGCATCTTTCTTGCTAGGTGATGCATATGCACTCCAATCCTGTTTGCACGTACTTTCGGTATCGGTATCTGATTTTACCACCGTATTTTGTGTTGTGCTGATAGCTGAGTGTAGTCTCATTCTTGAAT
>JADLZK010012386.1:0-126381 GCA_015847255.1 Hyparrhenia diplandra | reverse complement strand
TGGGTGGAACAACGATGGATGGCTAGATGGACGGAGAAAGAAATGAATGACTTCGCGATGCCACCAGACCGGGACAGAGCAAAGAGCAAGAAGAAACATACAAACAATGGGACATGAACAATGGGACATGTGTGCTCGTGTGACGTGTCATCCTGTGGGGATTTTTGTGAAATTTTGCCATTTTTTTTAAAAAATTCAAATTTATCCCTCGTTTGAAAAAAATTTGCACCGGTATCCCTTTTGGTCGCGCCCGATGGCGTCGGCGCGATTTTTACACATGTCGCGGCCCGACCCATGTGGCGCGACGTGCCTCTCGACGCCGGGCGGGCTGGGCGCGACCGGCGCCGGCGTGGATGGCCGTGACCACGCCGCCGCGTGCATGCGGCGCGATCCACTCGTCGCGCGATCGCGTGGAGTGCGACGGGCCCATTAGACTTTCCGTTTGGGCGCCCAGCGATAGCGTGTGGGTCCCACGTAGTCAGCGCGGATCGTCGGTAGCGACACACCGATTAGGTATACACCGGCCCGATTTTCTCTCTCTCTCTCTCTCTCTTTCTTCCTTCTTTCTCCACCCGACCGGCCGCCACTCCGTCGCCGTTCGCCGGCCCCGGACCTCTGCCCGCCGCCGCCGACGACCCTCCTCCTCGACCGGCCGGCCGCCCGGCCCCGAGCCTCCTCCACCGCCGGTGGCGGGCATTTGAGGGCGGCGGGCACGGGGGCGGCACTACACCCCGGCGACCGGCAAGTGGCCGACTTGACCACCTCGGGGCGGCGCCGCCCTCCCTCACCGGCGGCCGACCGGGACGGGCAGCTGGGAGACCCCTATTCCTCTCAAAACCGGTTTAGGTAGTACTTCTTTATCTCCTCCTCCTCCACTTCATTTCCATGGTGTTTTTATGATTTATCTGAAATTGTTAGTGATTGAAGCGTTAATTGATACAATGTGGTTCGAGAATCGGTTTAGGATTTGATTTGGTACGTGGATTTGGCTTAGAGAACGAGTTGCATGATAGTAGTTCATTGATGCATGCATGGAGGTGTTGGGTTTGATATAATTTCTATTTTCCAATGTGAAATTATGAGTGATTGGAACGTTTATTGATGCAATGTGGTACGTGGAAACGTTTTAGGATACGTTTTGCTGTCGATTTGACCTAGATTAGATATTACATGAATAAAGTTTTTTTGATGCATGGAGGTGTTGAGTTTGTTTCTAATATATATTGGCAAGATGGTTGTTGTACTTATAGCATTTTTTCCCCAAACAATTTGTAGATGGACCGTTTAGTGCGCTTTTATATTGGTGGCAAAGTTAGAGGGGATGGCAAGTTTGAGAACATGCATGAACAAGTTCATTTTTTTGGTAGACCTCCTAGTTTCGATGATTTGGTCGGCCATTGTCGTGACAAGTATGGATGGCCGTTTAGCTTGAGAGGTCGATTTGATCGTGGGGGAAGGAACGACCACACTATGCACCGATGTCTTTGTCATGTGACGATGATTGGAAGAACTTTGTAGAGGTTGTGAAGGGTAGTAGTGTTCGTTGCTTGGAAGTTGTTGTGGAGAAGGTTTGTCACCCAGTTGTTGTGCCTGTGGATGATAATGTGGATGAGGAGCCTGTAGAACACCTTACTCAATAGGAAGAGTGGCCACCACCGTTGTTAGAGAAAATGATAAGGCAATGATGGTAGGTATGCAAGAGTGCGATGAGGAGGAGTTTGGTGCTATGGACGACATGTTTATAGGATCAGAGGATGATGGAGGCTACGAAGATGAGCTCACTTTTAGTGAAACTAGTTCTGAGGAGATTTTAGAGGATGAGTATAGGTCGGAGCCTAGTACGGAGGATGAAAGCGATGAGTATAGGGGGATATTGCATCCACCTGACGGGTCATTTAGAATGGAGTACAATGATGTGGAGCTAAGTCAGTTGAGGGAGGTCCATGTAGAGGTACCATCCGTACCCAACTTCATGGACATTAGTATGATTGATGAAGCGGTGTGAGACACCGGTCTGTCGTTGTTGGATGATGAGGGGACAGAGAGCGAGGAGATGGAGATTAGAAGGGGATGGTCTTCGACACATTGGAGCATTGTTGACACCTGTTATAGCATAATTTTACAAGATAAATAACATGAAATAAGGGCTCAAGTCAAAGACAAACATAAGTCTAGGGGTCTAACTAACATAATTCCACGAGTTTTGGTATTATGTGACTTTCCAGGGACTTGATAGATAATTGCAGAGAAGATTGGAGAAAGTTCCGGAATATCCAAGACATATGAAGACAAGACTTAACCGTGAAGCAACTCAACCCGAAAAGTGAACTAAAACATTCTAGAAGATACCGGAGGACACCGAGAAAAGACGGGGAAGCCAGGGTGGCATGCCACCCCCGGGCCGCCATTACCACATAGGCCGGCCGCCGGGTGGCCACCCCCGTCAACCTCCCTTTTCTAGGTCGGGTTTACTACCGACATTGAGGTTGTTTCTACAATCGTTCTTTGAAGGTCGGTTTGATCCAAGGGTTGACGTTCATCGCCAAGTACTATATAAGAAGACCACCGACCCCGGGGTGATAACAATTTCATTATCATACTCATTCATCAACTCATACCCATCTAGTCCAGCCAAGTCTAGACCTAAGCCCTAGTTCATACTAGAAGTAGTTAGCTACATAGCTAGTTCTAGTTGAAGATCAAGTTCATCTTGAGTTCTTGATAGTCAAGAAGTAGCAAGGATCATCGTTCTTGAGACTTCTCTCTTGTATTCGATCTGTAAGTACTCTTATATTTAGAATACAATTGTTATGGCTTTGATCTTTATAATTATTATATTCTTATTGATATGTGTTTATGCTTGCTATGATTATATGTTTAGTTTAGTAAGATTGCTTTATATTTTATGCATGGAATTGTATATCATCCATATAGATGATCACTATGTGGGTGATAAGCAATGTGTAAACGTGGTGTTTATACAATGTTTATCTGCAATTGCACCCTACATTCCGGCCCGTGTGGTAGATCGCGGGAGTGACAGTCCTGTTGAGTCCTTTGGAATCCACCCTCCGAATGTAGGACTAGTCGAGCTTATAATTACGGTGATGAACAAGTTTCGTCCCTTGCTTGTCATTGGTAATGCTTGCCATGTGTAGAAGTAATCCAACCTTGCCATGATAGCTAGATGTATTGCACTAATTGTAGTATTCATTGACATATATGATTAGGAGTATCTTAGGAATATTCATTCTATTCTTTCTATAACATGTTAATAGCTCATATGATTCTAGTGGCATATGATGATCTTAGACTTGGGTATTTATCATTTATATTATTATCTTTATCTTGTGACTTATCCTGTTGAGTTATGTTAGATGCATATGGCTACTATGCATTACAATACCGTAAGGTGGATCTCATAAATAAATCACAATATAAATCATTAGATATCCTTTCTCTCTACTTTCCATAGACTCCCTTCCCGTGGTAAAATATAAATACGATACCGGATTACTCCCGTGAAGTGCTACAATTGGTATTTCTATCTCGCGCGCTTGTAGATATCATGTTTACTCTTTTATCAAGGCCAATCAAGAATACCATGCCCCGCATTTCTTTGAGCGTTATTGCTAGGGTGACGACTAGTGTATAGGTGATGCCTAGAAATGAGTGGTATACCTTGAGTACATATCCCGGTGAGATTAACTTCACTATGGATAATGATGCTAAGTTTACATCCCACTACTAACACCGCCTAACTCTCGCTTTATTGGATCATGAGGTTAATCTCATATCCAAGCTAACATGATTAGATAGATATCCCATATATTTCTTTTCGCCTTCCTAATGAGGATCGTGTTAGAAATATCAACAAGCATCTCAAGTTCTTTCTTGCGGACTACGCCGTTAGGTATCATAGGCCCTACTATGTTGACCATCGCGACCCTAACAAGAGGTACACGGTGCTTTGCAAGAAGTCCCGTGGTTGGGGAGTTTGGGCGAGGAAGGCGGCGCACAAGACCCGGAGGATTCGAAATGTGAAGCAACCTCACACGTGTCGGTCTTCTAAGCCTAAGGGGTGCACGCACAAAAAACACGACCCGTTATTTGAGTCATCGTCTTGTTGGCCTTGTTAAGGCCGATAGCGATGTATCTGTTTCCTCCCTGATAGAGAGCATATTTGGGTGGACCGGATATCGAGTGAGCTACTCGAAGGCATGGCGAGCAAAGCAGCATGCTATAGAGCTGTTGTGGGGTGATTGGAAGGAGGCATACAACCAAGCTCCTAGGATCCTTACCGCCATGGCACACTTCAATCCAGGGCTTTGGTGGTTTCCCATTTGCTTGCCCCATAATGGATGACACGGATGGCGTGCCTAAACATGTTCTCAGAGATTGTTTTGGTGTTTTCCCGCGGTCGGTACCGAGGCGTTCAAGCATTGTTGGCCTGTAGTGCTTGTTGATGCCACATTTCTTACGGGGAAGTACAAAGGTGTTCGATGATTGCAAGTGGGTGTGGATCCGGAAAACCAGCTTGTCCCTTTAGCATTTGGTTTGGCCGAGAGCGAGAACACTTTGAGCTGGTCTTGGTTCATGAAGCTTGTTAGATTGCATGTCATCCGTCGTACGTCCCGTCGGATTTGCATGATATCTGATCGACATAATGGTTTGCTCATGGCTGCCAGAGAGCAGATAGATGGGCTTCCTCCTCTTGAGCATCGATGGTGCATGAGGCACTTTGCCACCAACATTTGGCAGCGACAAAGGAAGAAGGAGGTCGTGCAGAAGTTGAAGATAGTGTTTTGTTGTCGCACGAAGGAGAGGTTTAAGGAGAAGCTTGCAGAGTTGAATAAGGTTCTAAATACTCGTGCGAGGACTTGGCTTCAGGGCCAGATGAGTAATTTGGACAAGTGGGTGTTGGTATTTATTAAGTGCTAAAAGAATATGAAGGATTCTGCAAGTGCACAGAACACCTACCATTGTAGCTTTTCCCTAGGATGAGTATTCTAGAGTATCGTATCCACAGGGAAGCTTTGGCTAAAGAATTCTAATAAATCACAATCATGTATCCACTAACTTAGCAAACCACTAGACTAAAGTGAGGAGGTAATTGATAATGGGTAAGTAAATAACAAAGCATACCTAAGATTATAAAAAATAACTAAACTAATCAAGAGGTCAAAGGGAGAGATCAAGGTTCCTTTGTACTTCTGTATTACTTAGGTTCTATGATAGCAATCACACCATAACACTTCGGGACATCAGAACACTGGCCATAGAAAGAGATGAGAAGGGGGCTAGGAAGCTCCGACTACGGTCCTACAAACACCAACCCGAACGTGGTGGAATACGTCGGCCATCAGGGCTGTCACCACTTGGGGCTACCACAAACTATCCGTGGGGTTGGGTGCAATCTCAGGTAATCTATAGCCTAGACACCATGTCTATACTATCGATTACTACTCTAGCTACCATGAATAACTAGAGCTCTCAATACGAAATGAGATCCCATGCAATAGTATAACAACTATACTAACCATATATGAAAGATATGGAAGTAAATAGAGAAGATAAAAATATATGAATTATAAGTCTTACAAAGAAAGGATATAAGACATACCAAACTCTGTAGACATCTCCAGAACTGGAGCATAACTCCACTCTCCTTTACTCTTGATTAGATCTAATCTAGATCTAATCTACTTCTAATTACATGGCTAATCTACTTCTAATCTACTTTTAATTCACTAATCCTTGAGAGAGAGGTAATCCTTACATTGGGACACCTCTACAACTGAGAGATAATGAATTAGAATTAATTAATAAAATAATAATAATAATTCCATAGGCCTAGGGGTCTATATATAAGGGTCTTCTTATCTCCCTTCAGCTTCAAAAAGCAATGTGGTACTAATCCTTTCACCATATCTCATTATAATATAAATATGTCTTCATGGGCCAAATTCTGATTTAGGCCCAATTAATCCCGCATGCCATATTCTAGAATCTTTCATTACTTGTAATATTAATATCTTCTTATTCTCGAGCTCCAAATATAGCAAATAATATATCCGTTTCGATCGTCTCAACGAGCTCTTTACAATGGTGCTATCTTGGAATATGTTTGTAACATGTTTTATGCTTCATATGTCTTGCAAACTCTAGGCTTTTCTGTTTTAGTCCCCTCGAAAATATATAAATCACCAAAACTTGTGGAACTATGTTAGTCAAGCCCCTAGTCTATGTGATTATTTATTTTAAGCCCTTATTCTATGTTTAGTTGACTATTAATATTATGCTATAACAGGTGCTAACAAGTTCCCCAAAGCTTACCCTTTGCTAGTCCCTAGCAAAGCTAAACTTAACAATGGATCGGGAGTTGCTATAACGCTTTCACGCCTCAAAAGTACACATGCTTTTAAACAAAATTTCTCCTCTATATTAGAAAAAACTTTTTCAACCTTCAACTTACCCATATTACCTTTAATCATGGAGCTTATAGCCTTTTCTTAAGATCTTGGGCAATTGAAAGATAGAACAATCAAGTTAAGCACCATGTCTCAAACTCTTTGTTCAACCTTCATTCTGGAGTTTTTGCAAATTTTCAAAATAAAACTCAAAGTTCCTTTTGTATGACCCTTTCAAGTCTCTCGTTTGTGGTATTTGTGGATCCTCACTTAGGCATTAATGTTATGTTGCCTTTCTCTCATAATGTGTGGTATTTTTGGAATAAGGCGGTAGGACACTATGCCTTCTTCTCTCTCACCCTATATCTAAGGCTTATATGTAGAGTTCATAGGTGGGAGAAAACTAAATATACTTACTAAGCATATATTGTAAGTTCAAGCAATGGATCCAAAGTCACGAGTCATACTTGCATGTGCATGTGTATGGTGTAGTGGAATGAATATAATGGTAGGTGTATGAGGCGAATGAAGTGAAAGCCTAATTCTACTTTGCTCCCTTAGGAAACATATCTCTCTCTTTAGGACTTTGAAAGTATTTGGGAGAACCTGTGCTGTATACTCTTTATATGTATATTTTTTTTTTTTTTTCTCTTTTTTTTTTTTTATGAGAGGCGGGCATCTAAGTACCCATTGTTTTATTGCGGACACTTATCCATTTTTAACTCTCCTTTATTCTTCTCTTTTTTTTTAGGAGGTAGACTCTACTACTTTGTAGGACACTTGTCCATTTTTCATCTCCCCTTTCTTTTCTCTTTTTTTTTTTCGACTATACAACCCAAGCCCCTTTTTGCAATAAACTTGTAGAGAGATAGAAACAGGGGATAGAGGAGCTTTATAAGATGTTGGCTAAGTGGATATGTGTGGGAAATATTTTTGGTTGCTCTCTCCCGCAGTAGGAGTAGAACATTTTTGGTGGATCTATGGTGGATGTTTGGTGGATGCGTACTTCTAGGGTAGAAGTAGCATAAGTGCAAGTGAATAGAGTGGAGTGGAGTGGAGTGTGTGCATGAGTAGCAGTATGACAAGTTTCTCAGGGTCGACAAAGATTGAACAAACTCAATGCAAAGCAAGCAGCCTATATATATCAAAGGGTTTTCCTAATCTATGGAGCATGTATATATGGCTGTGGTAGGAGGTTCAACACTCTGTCATACAAGAACTTATCATGTGCACTTTAATTTTCAAAAGATAAATCTCCGAAATCTAGTATCACTAAGAGTAAGATAAATAGTAGCTCGGACTCTCATATATCATATCCGTCAATTACCTAGACTTTAGAGCAAGCATTTGCTACGCATAGGTTTCAGGTTCAGAGCAAATCTCAAGTCAAAACAATTGCATTAAAAGCTCGAGAGAAATTAAGCTTGGAAGGTAGGTACTTGAAAGGAAGTACGACGGAGCAACTATTCATCATCTCCAAGGCTAGAGATTATCTTCGAGTTTATTTTATTCTCACACTCTAATAAAGACTCTTTTATTCGGTTTCCTTAGTTATGCATCTTTTTTATTTCTTCTTTCTAATAAAACAAACATATCTAGCTAGTAGTAAATAAGATAAAGAGAAGCTTATCTGGATACATGGGCGTTGCACTCCCCCAAGCTGGATGTTGACATAGTCTTCAATGTTCTTGATGGTTGGAAGTAGAGGTAGATAGTGATGGTGGACTGATCGATCTTCTTTAACGCTAGACACCATGTGTGTCATTCCTCTCTTCCTTAAAATCCTCGCTGAACTCAAATAGACAACAAAGCTAGTGGAACTTGATTAAGCGTTAGGGGTTAGCCACGTTGCTTTTGTCCGCACTGGGAATCTTTCAAAGAAAGATTAAATATTTTTGGGATTTTTATTATTTCTATTCAAGATAAAGAATGATGATGCATGCATATTTATTTTATTTTTATGCCACCACAATAAATATCCTTGTGGGTTGTTACATGCCACAACTCATATGGGGCTTAGAATTTTTTATATGCAACAAACAAATATTTTTATTTTCTTTTCTAATGCAGTGCTAGTGTTGTAATGTAAATATGCTAAAGTAAAATGATTATGCAATGCAAGGAAGTAAATATGCTATGCACTAAATATGGATAACTACCGATCTTACCTTTCGCGAGGGTTCAGTGTTTTAAGTCCTCTGAACAAGACTTCTTACCTCATTGTTTCCTTGAGTTTATTATTTCATTTTGATAGGCGTAGTCGATGGTGTCACTCATGTTCTTTGCTGGTCTCGCGAGTTGGAGATGAGCATGGGCGTAGGCAACATCTTGTGTAGTGTGCATGCTTGTAAGACATTCACTTGTTGAATTTTGGAGAGACCGATAAGCTTCTCCACCTTTTTGCTCAAAGTGTGTCCCGCTTGCAAAGTCATGGTAGAGATCAAATGCATGGGCTCTGTTGGTGGGAAAACACCAACAAAACTAAAACCATAGGCACATTAAACAAGATAGAGTTGATTTCTTATAGGCTTTGGTTAGTCCTAACTTGGGTGACAAGATCATAAGATTGAGCATGATTATTTGTGGTTAAAACTTTCAAATGATCGAATCAAGCTCGTTGACTCTTGGAAGAGTTTTTCTTATCTAAACATCACAGGCATGATTATGATTCTTCCAAGGCATTGTGAACAACATTCTGATTATAAGATGAGGACTATGAGATCAAGAAAGTGGTGGTAGGAACATCTTTACGAAACATGTTGAGCTAATGAAGACGGATCAAGGAAGGGTGTTGTTCTAACATGTTTGGCTCTTTGTTTATAAACATGCCATAGTTGAGGGAAAGCTTATTTATTGACAACTTACCTCAAGATGTTACCTTAATTGTTGGAGCATGTCGGCACCGTAACACCTCGTGGTGGACCTTTCCATTTGCTTGAAGCTTTCCTTCTTTGGCCTTTTGTGTATCTTGCTCCTCACTTGTCTCTTTTATTGTATCGTCCTTTCTTTCTTATTCTTCAAATTGTGCTAGGACCTTTTAGCACCTCTCCGATGGTTTTATTCTGCAGTATTAGTTGACAACATATACCCGACGTAATATACAAGTAATTGTAAACAAGGGTAGAATTGCCACAGAGCTAAAAGTTGCTTTTATGCTAGACAAAGTTTTGGTTAGATATTTTAATTAGCATTTGTTCACTATTACTTTTTTCTCTAGTGGGAAATTTTTATTATATCTTAAGTTTGATTTTGATGCATGACATTTATTAGCCAATCAAACTTAGAGAGACAAAGTAATAGTGAGTAGAGGGATTGCAAAACCCAAAGATGTCGGAGTGACAGGAGCTTGAGTGGAGGAAGAGTAATGTCGGATGATCTTTAGAGGAGTCGACCTTCCTCCCCCATGCTCGAGCCTTCCCGTCACTCGACACTTTAAGTGTGAATGCTGAACCGTTCTCGATCATGTGTTGCAATCACCATGTCCTTAGATGTTGTTCATCCTTTGTTCCTGCAAGTTTAGTGACCAA
The DNA here is from genome assembly GCA_015847255.1 of Hyparrhenia diplandra. Lineage (NCBI taxonomy): Eukaryota > Viridiplantae > Streptophyta > Magnoliopsida > Poales > Poaceae > Hyparrhenia > Hyparrhenia diplandra. The sequence continues at coordinate 116,444 of JADLZK010012386.1, read as the reverse complement.
GAATACCCGAAAGGAACTTGTCCTAGGAACATGTTTCTTTTACCATAAGCCTTCATGTGCTCGGATATATATTATTCTTATTTTTTAGAACATAAGACAAAAGTTGTATACAAATATGTGATTTATATTCACTTACTTGTCTTTGATGTTCTTGTGGCCCTATTTTGCTTTGTCCATCCTCTTCCTTCGAATGAGAGCTTTTTATCGTGTTGTATGACACTCTTCTTCATTGAATGGACATAGCATAGACTCTCTTTCAGAAAATATTAGTGGACACATACCCGAGGGAATATACAACATGGTTGAAGTAGGGGTTGTGACCAAAGTTCATAAGATCTCATCCATGCTAAAAAGGTGGTTCTTTGTTTACTCTTAGCACAAATTTTATTTTTACTTTTTATTTATTTATTTTTTATGGCTGCACTCTAGTATATGGATCAAGGCAAAGGTAACTTGTAGCAAAAGAAAGCGCAAATGATATTTGATACTTACAATTCTTCCATCAATGATGAATGGGTCGTGTATTTTGCACAAGGTTGGAGTCCATCATATGCCTTGCTTCATCTCCGATCCGAGTTCATCTCTTGACTTACCCGAATTGGATTGAGAGTTTTCTATAGGGGTTAGTCCAAACAATAACCAAAGTCTATGCACGCAATTCGTAGTTCAATAACCAAACTAGACTCCATGTCTAATTCAATTAAGGAAGGCTATTTAACCTAAGCACCACGCTTAATTTAAAAAGCCTTTGGAAGTATGTACAGTACTTCCAAACCAAAGCATACTATAGAAGACAAAGGTAGCATGACAAAGACTATAGAGATTTACTCAAAAAGTGATGAAAGAGCACGATTAAGGTGAGGATTTTTTTAGAGATGCAAACGATATGGATGTATGCAAAGAACTAAACATGCAAAGGGATCTACTATGAGAAAAATAAACTAAGCGGAGTGAATGCATGAATTGATAAAGTAAACATGCAGCGCAATGCAAGAAATTAAATGATAACTACTCAAAAAGTTTAAAGTCCATGAGCAAGAGTATCTCACCTTTATTGATCATACTTACCACGATGTGCAACTTCTATGTACGTCACTTGAGATGTGTACATTGAATTCTTGTGACGGCGACTTCTTCTCCAATCTACACATGGTTAGAATAATATATATATATTTAAATGCATACCTTGAGATAGCGGGGTTCCAATGTTGATGAATCTTGAATGATCGGGCACCACGGGTTCTTCAATCTTTCTTGTTTTCTTTTCTCGTGGAATCTTGTCGGGAAGGTCGCAACGACACCTTTTGTCCCCGTCTATTCCACAACTCAACGAAACAAGGGTAATCCTACTAAAGCTAGTGATACACTAAATTAGCGAACATCAAGATCATTATTAAAATCTTATACGCCAATTGCTTCCCCGAGAACGGCGCCAAAAAGCTTGTTGGTATTTATTAAGTGCTAAAAGAATATGAAGGATTCGCAAAGCGCCTGTAACACCTACCATTGTAGCTTTTCCCTAGGATGAGTATTCTAGAGTATCGTATCCACAGGGAAGCTTTGGCTAAAGAATTCTAATAAATCACAATCATGTATCCACTAACTTAGCAAACCACTAGACTAAAGTGAGGGAGGTAATTGATAAAGGGTAAGTAAATAACAAAGCATACCTAAGATTATAAAAATAACTAAACTAATCAAGAGGTCAAAGGGAGAGATCAAGGTTCCTTTGTACTTCAGATTACTTAGGTTCTACGATAGCAATCACACCATAACACTTCAGACATCGTAACACTAGCCACGAAAAGAGATGAGAAGGGGGCTAGGAAGCTCCGACTACGGTCCTACAAACACCAACCCGAACGTGGTGGAATACGTCGGCCATCGTGGCTGTCACCACCGGGGCTACCACAAACTATCCGTGGGGTTGGGTGCAATCTCAGGTAATCTATAGCCTAGACACCATGTCTATACTATCGATTACTACTCTAGCTACCATGAATAACTAGAGCCCTCAATACGAGCGGAGATCCCATGCAATAGTATAACAACTATACTAACCATATATGAAAGATATGGAAGTAAATAGAGAAGAATTATAAGTCTTACAAAGAAAGGATATAAGACATACCAAACTCTCGTAGACATCTCCCGAACCGGATCATAACTCCACTCTCCTTTACTCTTGATTAGATCTAATCTAGATCTAATCTACTTCTAATTACATGGCTAATCTACTTCTAATCTACTTTTAATTCACTAATCCCTGAGAGAGGTAATCCTTACATTGGGACACCTCTACAACCGAGAGATAATGAATTAAAATTAATTAATAAAAAAAAAAAATAATTCCATAGGCCTAGGGGTCTATATATAAAGGGTCTTCTTATCTCCCTTCACTTCAGCAAGCAATGTGGTACTAATCCTTTCACCATATCTCATTATAATATAAATATGTCTTCATAGGCCAAATTCTGATTTAGGCCCAATTAATCCCAAGGCCATATTCTAGAATCTTCCATTACATGTAATATTAATATCTTCTTATTCGAGCTCCAAATATAGCAAATAATATATCCGTTTCGATCGTCTCGACGAGCTCTTTACAATGGTGCTATCTTGGAATATGTTTGTAACATGTTTTATGCTTCATATGTCTTGCAAACTCTAGGCTTTTCCTGTTTAGTCTCTCGAAAAATATATAAATCACCAAAACTTGTGGAACTATGTTAGTCAAGCCCCTAGTCTATGTGATTATTCATTTTAAGCCCTTATTCCATGTTTAGTTGACTATTAATATTATGCTATAACAGGTGCCAACAGTGGGCTCTCGCATTTGACGATGGTGGTCTTAGGTATGGCGTGATGACCACCAATTCATCGGAATCGTTTAACGGCGTTCAAGGGTATCCGTCGCAAAGCACTGTGTCCTGTATTGTGGAGTACTCATTTAAGAAGTGCAACAAATACTTAGTTTATCGCTAGAACATTGCCAAGGCGTCTAAAGAAAAATGGGGCCGAGCCGGTAGGGAGACACCTCGACATTGCGAGGCCATAGGTTCCAATCAGGTTGGTGATGCCTACGGACCTTCGAGGCTAGTGTACAACATAATGTCGGGGGAGGGACCGATCCGGTGGTGAGAAGTACGGTGGCAAAATTATAAGGTCGACCTCCGAAAAACCGGAATGTTCTTGTTGCATTCCGCAGCTACTTCATGTGCCTTGCTCACACATCATCACCGCTTGTAAGTTTAGGGGTTTGGACCATGAAGATCAGTTTTTCATGTCTCCATTCTATCTCACATCAAACACCCTAAAAGTGTGGGAATCCATCTTCGAGCCGTACCTAGATCCTTCACAATGGCCTCCATACTATGGATTGGATTATGTCTCCGACCGAACTAGAAAAGAAAAAGGTTGGTAGAACGAAGAGAAAAAACGCCTTTAAAGGAATTATCTATGATTCCAATGCCAATGGCCCCGATGTGTATGATTCCAATGGCTATGGTCTCGATATGTATGTTTATGGAGACTTTGATGAGGCCACGGCTCAAGTCCGGTGCTCTAAATGCCACAGGACCGGTCACACTGCAGCCACTCATGATAGTGTTCAGGTACATAGGTGTTGTTAGTTGTTGTGTTGTCTTAATGTCTTCATGTTGTGTTGTCTTAATTTCTTAATGTTGTGTAGTTTTAATTCTCATAATTAATAATTCATGTCTTATTTCTAATCTTGTTTTTTTGGCCTTTTTCAGGATGGCGCAGCGGCAGTACCCCCCCTTCTTCAGCATTGCTATGACAAGGACCACCGAGCGCACATGGCGGTTGACTTGGGCCAGGCAAGTGATTCCCATGTTCATTTTTGTAAATACTTGTTTTGTTTATCGTTTATCATCTCTAATTGTTACATTCCTTCAATTATTTCAGAAACTGAAATCGCTGCATCCCCGAGCTCACAAGCCAATGCGTTGGGACGAGCGGTACGCCCTTACCCGGCTAGAGCGGGCTTCTTGGGTCTTGCTCGAGCCATTGTGGCGGGGCTCCCGAGGTGGATGGGACACCGGGTGACCGCCTTCGTGGGACGGATGGCATCCGGAGACGCATTCCTTCCACTGCCGTGTGGAGAGATGACACTCACGCTACAAGATGTGAGCTACATCTTGGACCTCTGAGTGCACGGTCCACCGGTGTCAGGCGCCATCATCATAGAGAACTGGAAGGATTTTGTGTTCCAGTTCACCGGACTGTACCTGGATCCACCTCCAGAAGGAAAGAGGGAGCACAAGACTTCGGGTGTGAAGTCCAGTTGGGTGAAGCAGCACTTCAATATGTGCCCTGGCGACGCCTGCCGAGGAAGTGGTGGAGAGGCATGCTAAGGTGTGGTTGTGGCACTTGATCGGTTGCTTTCTTCTACCCGACGCTTCTGGGAACACCGTGTCCTGGATGGTGCTCCCAATCTTACAGCAGACTTGGGAGGACATCGCCCAATATAGTTGGGGGTCTGCCATGCTCGCATGGTTGTGTCGGCAGCTGTGTGAGTCCTGTAGGAGGATGAAAGATTCTTCGAACTTAGGTGGCTGCGTGTACCTCCTTCAAATCTGGATTTGGGAGCGCATATATACCCACTGGAAGGAATCATAGGAGGGAGGTTACTGTAAGTTACTCCTACATGTTTTAATATTCAAGTTCTCATATTAGTTGCACTATCTAATATTCATGTTCTCATACTTGTCTCTTGTTTTGTTTTGCAGCGCTGGCCACATGTGGAATATCGGGCCCCATTGATGTATCTGTGGCACAAAAATAAGATGCTCAAGGGCGACTCCGAGATGCGGTACAGTAGGTACTCTAATGATTTGGACTTGTTGATACCGGGTCAGGTAAGTCATGTTGTTATACATATTGTGTTCTACTTTAAAATAGTCGTTGGACTTGTCTAAATGTCGCAATTTTCAGGTTGAATGGACTCCATATGAACGTAATGAAGTACGAAACTTGAATGTTCCCCCCAGGAGTGAAGATGAGAAGCTGCGCTGGCGATGCAATGCCCCAATGATCTTGTACTACGTTGTGGAGCACCATATTCCAAAGAGAGTCATGAAGCAGTTTAGGCGGAAGCAGGAATTCCCTATAGGGGATGGCAGGACGTCTGAAGCGTTGCACGAGTAAGTAACTTCACATTTAACATCTTCGGTGCCGTATTTTTACTTTTGTTTTCAAAACTAACAACGAATGTTTTAGTATATCGAGGAAGAAAAGGTTTGGTGGCGGCAACGACTAGCTCACCATCCATCAGGCATATGTGCATGAGTGGATGAACGCTGAGAGAGTGTACCATGAAAGTGGGCCTCGCTTCGGTGGCGGAGAGTACTATGAATACCCGATCGACCTACAACAGGTCGGTGAGTGCGTCTCCACGCTCCCGCGTCGGTGACTCCAGTATTCTATGGAGAGAGCGACCAAGAAGACCCCTATGATAAGGTAACAAGGGCAGGCCGGCAGCCCAAGACAGCTCCTCTTGATAACTACATGGTAAGCACTTCATTTCCTTCAACCTTTCAGTGCCATTCAAGTTTTAACCTTCCTCCTGTACACATAGAGCACACAGCTAGCCCACCTTTGAAATGAAGCTAGAGCATACATTGGACGTGCTGGGGGCCAAGAAAGTAGTGACCTTGTAGAATTTGTAGAGGTATTACACCTAACTCAATATGATTCCAGTTACTTGCATGTGTTTCTATGGATAGTACTAACTCTGAAAAAAATCTGACCGCGAAAGTGAAGACATTCTGCAGCCGCATGGCTCGCAAGTTGAGCTGCTTTAGAGCCGAAGATGTCCAAGTGCCGGTGCAAGAGAGAACAGAGGGCTCCCGTTCAAGACAGAGTTCCAGGGGAAAATCAACATATGTTGAAGAAACCCCTCAGGAAACAAGCCATGAAGACAGCGGTGAAGACAAGGTGAAGAGAGCGATGATCCAACCTATGACCACGACGTCCTTGGTTCTTCGAGCGAGTATAATGCTCCTCACGTGACCCAAACTCAGTTTTTCTTCTATCTTGTTGAATTTTTTGTCACCATATATGAACAATTGCACCATATATGAAATTTTGGGTTTTGTAGGGGGATCTCAAAGCTCACCTCAAGGGGCGCGACGGCGGCGAAAAACGAAAAGCTAAAGACCACTCGGGCGTTGGCACGCCAAATGTCCTACCAATACAGCCTGGCCGTGATCATCGTCGTAAAGAACCATACACCCCACGCCCATGAGAAGGTGCGTATTTGCCAAATAAGAAGCGCCATGGTGCAAAGACAAATTACAATACATATCTCATGAGCTTACAATCCCCTTGTGTGTAGGAATCACGACGACCTTTGTGTGGACTCCGTGCTTTGCTCTTTTGAGTGCGGATTTCTTATGCATGTGCCAAGTATGTTTGTGCAATGACTATGTCTATGAATTTGAGTAAGGGTTGGACATGTCGAAACTATGTATCCACTTTGTGTGTGAACTATGTGCCAGTGGTTGAACTATGTAAGGGTATCAACACAATGAACATCTATGTGTGTGAACTATGTGTGACTTGTCGTATTATTGGTGGTATTATGCTATGTGTGTGAACTATATGTGATTGTATATTTGTGAATTGGCCGGAGAAGTCAAAGGCTTAGTCTTCACAAAGAAAAAATAGAACGTCGCAACTCGCTAGGGCGTGACAATCATTTTCTTTACAAAGACGCCGCGCCCAACTGCCGGCGCGACCGCCATTTGAACAACAACAAAAAAACACGATGTGTGTCCCCAACGGTCCCGCCAGATACTGCAGCGTGATCGTCGCGCCAAAAAACCGCTACGACTCTGATCCTAGCAAAACGGGACTTTCATTTTACGTGGTGCGGCGGGTCGCGCCGGATCCACCGGCGTGGACGGACCTACTATGATGCCGCCACGTGTCCCCCTTTGTACCGCCTATTCATTTGGCGCGGCGTGTCAAAGAGGAGGAGTCCCGTACAAACCGGAGTTTTCGTTTACGTGGCGCGACAGTCGCGCCGCCGTAACCGCGCGGCGTTCCCTCGGCCTCCATCCAACAAACACACCGACACGTGCCTATTGCTCTCGATGCGGCGGCGCGACGTTGCGTCGCGCCGCCTAGTTTGGCGCGACGTCGAGTAAATATCGAGCCCCTTCTTCCTCGGCAGTCATTCTTCAACCTCCTCTTCCTCTTTCTCTAGCGCCGGTCCGCCACCACCCCCATGCACGGCCGCCTCCGGCCGCCCCAACCCCTCCAAAGCCCCCAAACCCCTCCTCCTCCCTCCCCCCACGCCCCCCACCGCCCCAATCCCTCCCCCACGCCCCCCAACCGCCCCAAGCCCCTCCTCCCCCCCACCGCCCCCAAACCTCCTCCTCCCCACCAAGCCCCTCCTCCTCCCCCACCAAGCCCCATGCCCTAATTTGCCACACAAGGGTGCCGGCATCTCCTTCCTCATTATCTTGTGAATTATGTAAGTGATTTGGATTTATTTTTCTTCTTTCAATTCCTAGTAAAGATTTATTGTGGTCAACATAGCATGGCATGTGGTTTTCCCCATTAGTATATTTAGTCTGGCACGTGGTTACAAATGAGGATGGTGTGAATTTCATACAATGTGTTGCTCATGCCCTTTGAATGTTCGATTGTTTCGTAGCTACACTTGTCGCTTCCATTCCTCGCTTCCATTCCCAACGACCGGAAGCATGTCGAGGCGTGGTAAAAAGAAGGCCTTCAATCCGTATTTGAGGCCGCCAGATCCCTATGTCCATAAGCCTCTCCCACCGGGTGAACCAGTTCCTAATCACTGGTGTGGTGATCCATGCAAAGTTGAATGGGATGAAGATGATGAAACCTACATGCGGAAGTATTGGATGTGTGCTAATTATAAATGGGAGCCTGGCCCGAAACAACGCCGCAGTTTCATGGTGCATATATTCATTTTGGTTTCTTTGTTTTATGAGTATATATTAGCTTCCTGACAAATGTTTGTGTTGCAGACCCCACCTGTACTCTGTGATTTTAAGAAGTGGATCGACCTTGAGATCAGTGAGGAAAACAAGAAATACTTGGAAGGCCACAAGGAGTTTAGGGCATGGTTTGAACGGAGGTTCGAGGAGTTGATGAAGGAAGCGGCTGATGAGAAGGCGCGTAGGGAGGAAGAGGAAAGGAGGATAGGCTGCCGCCGAGGGATGAGAGGTTGAGGAAGCTGGAGCATGTGCTCCGTGCCAAGGCTGAGTGGGCCAAGGCTCAGATGCAGGCTGAAAATGTGGATGGTGACGACGACACCTCACGATTGGAAGAGCTCATAGCCCTAGCTGAGGCTGGCTTGAAAGCCCAACAGCAAGTCCCACAGCAAGTCCCACAACAAGAGGAAGACAAACCTATACATGTGGTGCCCGGCGTATTGGGTTTCCACAGCCCAACAGACAAACAAGACAACGAGGACAATGCTCCCATGGTGCCTCAAGTGCTTGGGGAGCACATTGTTGTAGTGCGGCGCTTGCCGTCGTGCCCCTTGTTAAAACTATAATTAATCGGATACTACATGCCCTCGACTTTGTTCCCGTTGTGCATCCCGTGCGGGAGGACATTGTGCCCAACTTGGCACATTTGCGGGGAGGGCGGTGAGGACCACTTCGGGGCGGGCTGCGAAGCTAGCGAGATGAGGTTGATGCAACGCACAACAAAGAATATGATGCCTATGTTTCGTGGCTCTTGTACTAGTCCAAGCGATGAATATGCAATGGAGGATTCGGACACGGACGACGACAAACCATATGATGGCTATGTTTCAGGCTATTGTACTACTTCAGGCTACGAATATGCAATGGAGGATTGGGACACGGACGACGATTTGTGAAGTGCAGCGTTCATTTGTTACTATATGTATCGAACAATGTGTAATCTATTTCTAATGAACCATGTAGCAAACTATGTTCTCTAGTAGTTGTATCTCTAGTAGTTGTATTGAACCATGTATCGAAAAACAAGTGGCTAGCTAGTTGACTGACTTTTTTGATGAACAATTATCTACGGTGTTGGTCTTTAATTTTTCTCGGAGTAAGAAATGTTGTTCGTTGTTTAGTTTCATAAACAAACACGAAGTACAAGGATTGAAATGCCAACACATAGCCATCACTTCGCATGCATCACAATTGTTCCAAGCATAGAGAAGGGTCACTACAATAAGTTACACTAGTGGTTCAACCACAATTAAAGGGTCCATGCATCATCCACTTCATGGTTCGAACAAAAGTGTTGCAAACATCACCATGCATCATCCACTTCATGGTTTGAGCACAAAAGACGCCTAGCTAAGTCAAGGGCAGTTGAAATCAAAATCGCCTGCGCCTGTAATGATCATTCCAATCATCACCGTAGTCGGAGTAATTCCAATCATCCCAATGGGCGTTCTCCTTGTCCTGGTCATGCATGTCCTTGCCCTCGTCCTCGTTACCCTCGTCCTCATGTGTTGGCGAAGGAACTATGAGAAACAAACATGTCAACATTACAACCAATATAAAAAGTAAGGAAATGTCAAAATAAGTTTTGCAACAACAAGAAATGCTCACAAAGCTCGCGTTTCAATGAATTGCGGGCATGTTCACGTTCCCCGAACCCACTCAAGTGTCCTATGAATCTCCATCCTTTCCTCCGCTTCGAGGCGGTCGTAGTGTTCCTTGTTTTCCCGCCAATACTGAAGGAGCTCGTCGCCCATAAACATGCGATGGAAAGGACTTGTTGTCTTTCCTTTAGCTTTACAAAAGTCTTCACCGCGCTTGATCCATGTGTCATAACTTGGGTCTTGCAACACCGGCCTTCCTGCTCACTTCTTTCTTCAACAATTGTCTTCTCACAATCATCCTTTTCTTCTCCAAAGGGGACTTGTATTTGGGAGTAAATAAATTCGCCATAACCTCACCACGACCGGGAAATCCTCCCAATCACAAGTCTTTCTAGCCTAAGAGAAACAAAAATAAACATTAGCATAACAAAATTATGCATGCAAGCAACAAATTCATTAAACTCACAAAGAACTCATTTGGCCCTCCGTAAGCATTGCCACAGTAGTAACCAATCCCAAGCTCAGAGGGAACAACTCCTTCACGGGCCTTGATGCCGCACTTGCACTTCTTCTCCTGAAGACCAAGGCATGGCCATGGCATGCGTCCATTTGAATACTCTTCTTGCAACCTCTCGTTAGGCCATGCGGGTTTTGGTCCATAGTTATACACCTCAAAGTCACAAGCTGGAAAACCTCTCTAAAATAGACAACATATGAGGTGCAAGGTTACAGTATGCACAACACAAATAAGATCACAAAGAACATGCATCGCACCACCACTTACATAATCGCGCCGACCACACCGATAGAAAGGGGTAAACAAATCCGGTCGGCTTGGAACTTGGAGGAACGCCGTCTGCCCACAATGGCATGTACGCGATTCTCTAGATGGTGCAAAGGCAAAGATCAACCTTCTCCGCTTCGGTCATTTCGTGGGGTTCAAAGGCGGAGGCACCCACCGCTTAAACCGAACAAGCGGAACTTCCAAGGGTCATAAGGAAAGAACATGATGGAATGATCCACCGATTCTTCACCATCGATCCACGATAGAACTTGCATCCGTCTCGCCCAACTATCTCGACTGTCGGGGGACGGCGCCGTAGCTGGCAACAGAAAAATGCACGCCCGGCGGACAAAGGATGCCTTGACTGCTTCACATTGGCCGGCCGCCCACAGTGACAAGACGGCGTCGGCACAGGTGCTGGGATGGACCCTTCCCATCATGGTCCTCCGGATGGTGCACGAATAGGGACAAGTCCATGACACCTAGCAAAAAGAACAATGACAACTATTACACAAAAAGATCATCCATACATGTGTCCAAAACATATGTGCAAACACAAATAACAAAGCATGGATGGGAAACATCTAAGGAATATTATTATCAAATTATATCAATCTAATTAATGTTCATACAGATTCTTAACAAAGCAAAATAAAATAAACAACTAAGACAAGGACATTTTCAAACCAAAATTAACATATTCATTCCTTAGATGGTAACAAATCATAATTGAACAATAAAACATGATTAAATATTCAAACCCTATGCAATTATTCATAAACCCTAAGCAAAACCAAAAACATGAACACATCTTCAATACACAATGAAGTCACCAACGTAGTAGCAAACATGATTTCCAATTTGCCATGAACAATGATATGAATTAGGGTTTGGGGTTTGAGAGGACAATTGCACCTAAGCATATCATTGCTAACAAAGAGATTTTACCACATATGATTGCCAAATAGTATAACACAAGAATAAACAAACATCACAAACAAGATTTCCAATTTGCCATGAACAATGATATGAATTAGGGTTTGGGGTTTGAGAGCACAATTACAACTAAGAAATATAAGATTAACAAAGAAAAGCAACCACAAATGAGGGCTAAATAGCATAACACAAGAATAAACAAACTTCAAACTACAAAACAAAAGGAAATCATGGAGGAGGACAAAAGGGGAAGAGAACATTCCAAATGCGAAAGATCGACCTGCGCCCTCGGCACGGGGAATGGAGAAAGTGGGAGAAGAGAGGACGAAAAAAGCTAGTGGATGCATTTATATCAACACGTCGCGGCGCCGGTGGCGCGACATGGTGGGGACCCACACGCTTTACCGCCGACCGAGTCCAGGCGCAACCCTAACTTCCATCGTCACGCCGTTGTCGCGACGGGCGCGACATGGTGGACCCCACACGGTTTCGATGAGGCCCAAACGGAAACCCTAATGGGCCCGCCGCGCCACGCGATCGCGCGCGACGGGTGGATCGCGCCAATGCACAGCGCGGACGTGGTGGGACCCACGGCCATCCACGCCAAAGACCGGTCAACGCCCGGCCCGCCCCGGGTGGAGGGGCACGTCGCGCCACATGCGTCGGCACGACATGTGTAAAAATCGCGCCGACGCCATCGGGCGCGACCCAAAGGGATACCGGTGCAAATTTTTTCAAACGAGGGATAAATTTGAAATTTGTTTTAAAAAGGGCAAAATTTTACAAAAAATCCTCCCGTGAGATGGTTGATGTGAGTGACCAAAGATCGCAACACAAGCAAACTTTTTAGTCTATATTATATACAAATAATATAGACTATATTATGATTGATGCTCGTGACACGCCGACCGCAATGTAGTACTTGAGTACTTTTTAGTCTATACTAGTAAATATACCCGTGCGTTGCAACGAGAAAACATGCCACATACTTAATTAAAATAAGGTCGTGATAAACTTTTGCTTGCACCGCTAAGCACGAGAAGTTGAGAAAAAATGCACATACTTAATTAAAATAAGGTCATGAGAAAGTTTTTTTCTTGCATTGCTAAGCACAAAAATTTGTGCTCCTAGATAACATGATGAATACGGGTAAAACTAATATTGAATTTCATAAATGTTTTAGGAGACATGTAAAATTATGTAACTCAATTATCATGGAATTAGTTATTGAAGTTAAACGCACGTGCGTTGCTTTAAATAATTAAATTTTATATAAAACACATGGATCGCATGATAAGATAACAATACTATGAAATTAAACAATGATATTAACGTGACATTTAATCTAAATAAGTTTTGTGAAAGTAACACAATCAATCATGGATCTCACGGCTTTTAAAACTCTATTTTATGGACTTCTTCGTAATTCGCCTAAATAATATTTTTTCAAGGACCTGTGTATGCATATTTGACTATTGGTCTTGTAAAATTAAGTGGACTGTCTAGGCGACTTGGTGTGATGGAGCAACAGATTTCGGTATGCAAAAAATGGGTTCGACAAACCATGAAGGCTTGTCTCCAAATCAAGAGCATAGTCTTTTCAAACATGTATCCAAATCTTTGCATAGGTTTTCTCCAAGATAGTATTTCGCAAAAAAAATACCAAGGTTCATTGAATATAAATTATACAAATAAAATAATAGCGAGCTACAAGAGCATGTACGTCGGCCCTCACAAAACAGTTTCACGGACTACTTCTTCATAGAGGAAATTGAAGGACTAGTCAACGTCAAGATCAATAGGCTTAAAATGTCCTTCTAGATACCTTCAAAACTTGATGGATCGGGCGATGTTTGTTGGTACTTCTTAACATCACTACAACCAATAGGTGGAGTTAATCTCACCTAAGGCCATATGAGCCGAGAGGCACTCGGTGTTTCTCCATCTCATAGCTTTACCATAGGCTAGGTTGTCATCCCTAGCAAGAATGCTAGAAATGTTATATGTGCTACATGTGATTGTGCCGATTTGCAATCTTCTCTAAAACAAATATATCTATCATTAAATTATCCATAGCGCCACGAGATAAAATAACACTGTCACATTTCACCGGAGGGATCCGGTTTATCATTTATAATTCTACCACGAGAGAGGAATATGAGGATGGTCGATACAATTAAGAGCTAGCATACTTATGAGAGATTCGGTCACTAGCCTTACTTTAGCGGGGTTAAGCCAATAATGATATGATAAGTGATAAATAAAGGCAAAGTAACACCGCGAGAGATTTAGGCATAGACTACTCACTACTCAAACTAACGTGGACTTACGTTAAGAGACGGAATTCTTATGTAGCATTAAATCTACTAAGTCAAACATCTACCCTAGGTCATATACCATCATATACAAAGATAACAACCATGAATCTATGCATCCTAAAGATTTATGAGGAGAACCAAGAACAAAACAAGATAATCCTCAAAACCATGTTCAACTAGTCTTATAACCGAGGATGGATTCCAAAGGACTCAACAGAATATCACACCCGCGATCTACCACACGTCCCCAGATTATAAGATGCATCCGCAGACAGATCATATCTAAGCACCATGCTTACATAATTATTTCTATCACCTAACCCTCTCGAGATGCGAATTAGGCGCTCTACGAATAGATACATGAACTCACAATTAATCATGACCATATCAAATATACTACTAGAATAAACTAAGAACATAGCAAACCAACACTTAATATTGAAATAGAATAAAGTCATGGATACAAGATAATACCGTAATGACTTGAAGATCGAGAATCTTGGGTTGGCAACACCCAGCTCTATTTGAATCTCACTTGCTAGTCTAACTAGAGGAACTAGAACTAGAGGAACTAGAACTAGACAAGTAGCTACCCTAATCTCTGGTGGAGAAGCTCTCTTCTACTTCGCCTTGGCTTGATAATGGATTACAATGAGTTACAATGAATTAGGGTTTCACCTAGGGGTCGGGGGTCTTGTTATATAGCCCTAGGCGATGCACGACAGCCCTTGGATCAAACCGACCTTGATTGATGGACTAGATTGCTCCTCATAGGCGGTTTGGAACCGACATACTTGGGCGAGGCTGACAGGTGGGTGAAGATCTCTAGATTGGTTTTGGCTAATTGATGACATCCTTAGGACTAATCTCTATATGCTAAATGTTTGATTTAGTTGGAGATTGGTCAAGCCAAGGTTGGTGCATGATGGTCATGGTGGATGGATCGAGATGATTCAAATGATGATCAAGTGCATGACTTGGAGTGGATCGAGGATTAAAATGGGCTCAAGGCAAAGGTATATCCATAGGGCCATTTTGATTTCACACTCAAGACACCATAGAGGGTGTGAGTGATTATAGGATCGATAAGCCGTACTATAAAGAGGGGAAAACTATCGTACATATCGATCCTCATGTGCCTCTAGGTTCAAAATCATTTGCATGCATTCTAACCTAGAGAGCTAACCCAACCTTCGAAATTGTTTGTGAAAATGCTAACACACGTACACATGGTGGTGTTGGCACGTTTGGCGGCGGCGGTGATGGTTGCGGGGTTGAGATGGGTTTGGGTACCGCCACCCTCCCGCCGAGCTTGCGAGGGCGGGATTCGGCGCTTTTGAGAAAATGAAACGCCTATTTTCTATTGCGCCGATGCATCATGGTGGTGAAAACATGCTATTCCTCGTGCTCAAGTTGGTATACTTGTTGATAGCATGTTGGAGCAAAGGCCGCGAAGGAACGACGAAAAATTCGCAGCCTGCGGCCGACCGGACGCTGTGACCGGACCCGCGACCGACGCGACGCTTAATCGGACGCCGCCCGGCGGGTGCGCCCGCGTAGAGCATGTTTTCCGGGTTCGGCCGAGGGCCGACCGGACGCATCGACCGGATGCTTCCGGTGCCGACCGGCACCGATCGGACGCGCGACCGACCCGCCGCAGCCCCTACACGGCTCAGTTGGGGTTGGTTGTTGTGACCCACCCACCGACAGACTCACCGGTGAGTCCGGGTCAAGGCCCGTCCGGTCGAGGCTGATTTGTGCGTGATTTGCACCCCAACGCCACATTTCGTGGTGGGGGTATTTATACCCCTTTGGCCGGCTCTAGGAGGTCTCTTGGTCATTTTGAATCAATCCTAACTCCTCTAGAGCTGAGCACTCATCCTCCTCCTCACTCTTTTTGCTTGAGAGCATCCATTCTAGTGAGTTGAGGTGATTCAAGTGCATTTGCTTTGATCATTGCATCTAGTGGCGCTTGAGGATCGTTGTGAGCCTGGTTTTCTTGTTGCTCTTGGAGAGCACCACTCCTAGCCGGCTTGGTGATTGGTGGAGGCGTTGGCAAGAGAAGGTGTATGTTCTTGGCCACCTCCGGTGATTTGTGAGAGGATCACACACTCCTCGTCGGGAAGACAAAGTGTGAGTGATCTATTGCTCGTGTCTTGGGTACCTCTCATTTGCATTGGGTGCAAGAAGCCTAAAGGCATTTGGCTTGGAGTGAGCTCCACCTTGACCCACACGTGAGAAGGTCGGCACAACGGAGATTAGCTTGAGGGTGCTCAAGTGAACTTCGGGTTAAATCTCGTGTCTCCATTTGTCTCTCGGTGATTGGCTTCGATTTGGTTATCATATTGTTTCATCCTTGGTGATTGGATTGACTAGCCTCGACATTGTGGTATATCACCTCTACACTCTTGCATTACTTTCATATATCTTGTGCTAGTGTAGTTTTGAGTAGACTTGCTTAGTAGCAAGAGTAATTAGCTTGTTCACCTAGTGGTAAAGTAGTGACATAGCCCCTTGTGTGTGAATTAGAGACTATAGCGACTAGAATTGTCAATAGGAGGCTTGCCGACAAGTAGAGCTAGAGCAAACGCATTTACGCTTTGTTATTTACTAACAAGTTGCTCTAGTGTTTTTGTAGAAATTTTATTAGGCTATTCACCCCTCCTCTAGCCATTTAGGACCTTTCAAGGGCCCCCAGCGGCGGCGGCGGCCGCCATGCCCTCGGCCGCCCGGCTCACCGCCCGTGGGTCCCAACCTCTTCTGCATTGTCTCCGGTGTCTTCGAATGTTCTTACGTGGGTTTCAAGTTGATATACGTCACGGATACGTCTTTTTGTGTCGTAGGGCTTCAAATCTCTGGGCTTTTCCCGTTTAATCCCTCGAAAAATATATAATTCACCAAAACTCGTGGAAATTGTTAGTATAAGCCCTATGTCTATGTGGATATTCATTTTATGCCCTTATTTCATGTTTAGTTGACATATAAAAGTATTCAATAAGAGATGTCAACAAGCTCCCCCAAGCTTAACCTTTGCTAGTCCCTAGCAAAGCCAATCTTGAAAATGGATCGGGAGTTGCTACTATGTTTTATTTCCTCACAAATTCACATGATCATTGATAAAAAGTTCTTCTCCAAGAAAGGGTGAAACTATTCTAACCTTCCAACTCACCTATATTACTTGAAAAGTGTGGGGCTTTTATATGCACTAAAATCTTGGGTGACTGAAAGATAGAACAAGTTAATCAAGCACTATGTCTCAAGCTCTTTGATTCACCTCTGTTCTGGAGTTTTCAATATTTTCGAAATAAAACTCAGAGTTTCCATTGTATGACCCTCTTAAGTCTCTCATATGTGGTGTTTTTGGATCCTTACCAAGGCAGTGATGTGGTGCCTTCTCTCTTAAAATATGTGGCATTTGTGGCACACGGCAGTTTTACCATGCCTTCTCTCACCCTACTTCTAAAGTCTTATATGTGGTGCTCATAGGTGGGAGACAATATACATACTTGCAAAACATATATTGTAAAGTCAAACAATGGATCCAAAAGAACAAGTCATACAATGTAGGTGTATGGGATGTATATGTGAGGTGGTGAAGATGGAATGAAATCTTCCTAATTCTAATATGCTCATTTTGAAGAATTTGATCTCTTTTTTTGAAATTTGAGGAGATACAAAAGAAAACTTGGGCTAGCTTTTTCTTTTCTTTTATTTTTTCAGAGAGGCGGGCATCTAAGTACCCATTGTTTTCACATTGGACACTTGTCCATTATTTTAAACTCTCTTTATTTCTCTCTTTTTAGGGAGGTAGGCTCTACTCGTCCGTAGGACACTTGTCCATTTTTCATCTCCCTCTTCTCTTCTTTTTTTTTAGCATTGCCCCAAGTTTCTTTTTGTCAACAATATTAGAGAGATAATGAATGAAATACATGAATGGGTTTCTTAGAATCATAGAAGGAGAATATTTTTGGTATCCACTCCCAAGGTAGGAGTAGAACATTTTCATGAAGGCTAGCAAAAAGGCGATTGTCTACTTCCGGATTAGAAGTAGTAAATATGTGGAGTGTGGGCTTTGTATGACAAGTTCCTAAGGATCACAGAGGTTGCCAAAACTCAATGCAAAGCAAGTAGTCAAAATAATAGTATTTTCCTATCTAAAATCATGCATTTGGCTGTGGTAGGAGTTTGAAGCTCTCATCATATAGGAAACTCATCATGTAGTGATTTTAGAATTTTCACAATCAAATCTCCAGAATTTAGTGTCTCTTGGAACAAGATAAATAGCAGCTCGGACTTTCTCATATCATATCCGTCAATAACTTAGACTAGTTTAGATGTATGCTCCCACAAAATTTCAAGTTCAAGGCAAATCTTCGATTTAAACAAATTGGTGTCCATAAACCGAGAACTCTAAACCAATGCTAGGTACTTGTAAGAAAGTGAAACAAAGCAACTATTCATCATTTCCAAAACAGATAGTTCTTTGTCTAGCTCTTTATTTATTAAAAGCAAAATTAAAAGCAAACTTTTGTACACACTCTTTTATTTTATTTTCATTTGTTTTTCCATTTTTTTTAACAAACCAAAAGCAAACTAAAATATAGAAAAATAAATAAATACCGTAGTTGAGACTTACCTGGTTGAGTGGGGGTAGCCTTCCCCAAGCTTGATCTTGATGTGGGTGTTCTAACGGCGACGTCCACGCCTTTGTTTCCCGTAGGTGTGTGGTGGGTCCATGCGGTACCCTAGCGTCTCTTGGATATTGGAGATGCTCGATCGCTTTTAGCATTCCATGCTCTCTGCTCCCGGATGTGGGTGGTCCGGTCCTCGCTGAATTCCTTGGACAAAGGGTGTAGATCCCTTGGAGAAGTTGTGCTTCGTGTTGTCCAAACCCGCAAAGAGCTACGAGCTAGTTCGTAATCACGAGGATGGCCCTCGCGGCGTGATGTACCGCTTGGTCGGGGAAGTATCCACTTCCATGATAGGTCTCGCGACGGATTCGTGCATCTCTAGATTGGTCACTTGGGCTTTCTTGTGGGAACTGGCCATAGCGGGCCTGGGAAGGTCCTGGTTGGTGCCAGTCCTGATATCCTGTGTAGGCTGCTCCTTGCGGAGTTGGATCTGCGCCCATCCACACTGGTTCATGCGCTGCTTGGCGTTGTGGCATGGTCCTCGGTATGTTTATCGGGCTGTGCCTCGTTCATTCAAAGAAGAAGGATTGTGTTTCATAAAGGGCAAAACCCAGGGTTAGGTAACTGGATCTCCCCAATGTCAGGGTGTTTCATATAGTAAATACTTCCTGCCCTTCTCACCATGTGTGCTTGCTTGAAATATGGGTAGCCTATCAACGCCTGTTCTTTTTCTATAAAAGGGACAGAGGCATCCTCCAAGATTCTAAGATGATTTGCAATTCTAGTGATAAGTGAGGTGCACTCTATTGTTCCTACCAGCTTGGGTAAGTTGAGCCAATGTTGTGCCATGAGGATAACAGGGGAGACTTTCCTTTGTTTAATAACAGCGTACATTAATTGCAAGTCTCCCAATCTAACACTTCTAGTGTCCTTCTTTGGAAACAAAGTAAAACACATCCATTTGTGGAAAAAGCGGAGGGTAGGTATGTGCAAGTCATTGGCTTTGGCATACTAGAAGGAATCTTTACCAGAAAGATCCTTCCAAACTGTAATGTGATTAAAATCAGGCAAAGCTTGATCTAGCGAAATAACGCAAACGGGCTCAAAACCAAGAGCATCGTTTAGACCCTTCCAGCTAAGAAAATGTTGCTCTTTAAAGAGTCTAAAGTGTATCCCTTCATTTGTAAGGCGCAAAGTGCAAAGAAATTCAAGGGTCAACAGCCTAGAACCTTGCTCGCATTTCCCAAAATTCTCGCCACCCCATGGTTTTGAAAATTGTGTTGAATTCAGAAGCCATACCTATCTCATGCATGAAATCAGGCTCTAGCACCGGCGTGTGTGTGAAGGTTCGATTCTTCATATCCTTGTACCTTGCCAGCTCATCTGCACTGTGTAACCCAAGGTCACTGTCGGTCATCAGGATCTTCGGTGGTGGAGTTTCTGTTCCGAAGCTCATCTCTGATTGGGCTCTTGATGAGGAGCCATCCTTCTCTAAGCGCTTGGACCTTTGGCCAAATCCAAAGAAACTCATCCTGCAACAACAATCACGAAACAAAGCAAAACAAAGCAAAGCAAGACAAGTACTAGTAGAGAGGTCAGAAAATAGGGGGTTAGCACAAAACAATCACAAAACAATAATAACAATAATAGAGAGGTTAGAGAGTAATCAGGGGTTAGCTGTCCAAAGTTAGTCGTCCAGGGGTTAGTCGTCCGAAAAGAAAATGCTTGATTGATTTTATTTTGACAGAACTTCCCCTAGCAAAGTTTTAATCTAGCTTGGTTACTAGGACAACATTTCCTCTAATTCTTCTTGCTCTCTTTCTAAAAACTCTCTCTCTCTTTTATCAAGATCTTTACTACTACTCAAGAACTACTTCTTCTTTCCTCCTTCTCTCTTTCTCTCTTCTCTCAACTAAGCCAAAGCTCTCTGGAATGAAGAACTATGAATCTCGAAGTGGAACTGGAAGCTCTGGAATGAGGAGGTGAAGAGAAACTGAGGCATATGTGGGTTTTTATAGGGGGAGAGAGAGTGGCCCTCGGCCACCCCTCGATTGGTGGAGGCAAAATTGCCCCAGGTGGTGGGCCCGCTTTGTCCTCTCCTCCATGCTTTGCATGTTACTCACTTCGAGGTGCATCGAGTTAGGTGGATTTTGCGGTGAAAAAGCATGCAGGCAAGGTGAAAGGAGGTAGGTGGAGGTTTGAGTGGGATGTGTCTTGTGCAAGTTAGGTGAAATAAGAATTTGAGTGTATGACAAGTGGGGTCCTCCACTAGATGAAAATATTTTTTGGTATAAAATGCGAGAAATAATTATGTGATTGCAAGAATAAATATTTTTGGGCCACTATAATAAATATTTTCATGGGTTTTAACACTCCACAAAATTATTTATATGGGGCATTTGATTTTTCTCAAGTGTAAAAGAAATTAAGGATAATTACTTGACGTACCTTCGGCGGGGTTCATAGTTTAAAGTCCACGAACTAGACTCTCCAATTCTTTTAATTATCGGGTGCATTCTTCGTATTCGGAGATGGTAATGATAAATCTTCTTTTTCAATCATGTCTACCGAAGAGCGAGGCTCGGGTCTTGGTTTGAAAGCAAATTTCTCTTCCTTTCCATTTAGGTTGAATGTGATTTCCCCAAATTGTGTAACATCAATGTGTGCATTAGCCGTGCTCGAAAAGGTCTTCCGAGAATGATAGAAACTTCGTGAATCTGGTTGCATATCCAAAACTACAAAGTCCACCGGTACGAAGAATCCTCTAATCTTGACCGGTATGTTCTCGGCAACTCCTGATGGATATCTCGATGGATTGATCCGCTAGTTGCGAGAGAAATTGAGGTTGGAACTAGATCTGTGTCTCGAGTTTGTCAAAGACGGATTTTGGCATCACACCGACACTTGCTCCAAGATCACAAAGTGCATTGTCAAAATATTGGTCTCCGATAGGGCAATTAATGGTGGGGCATCCTAGATCTTTTTTCTTATTTGGTAGTTCATTAAGGATGGCCTCACCGCATTCTTCTCATTAACTTGATTACCTCCATAGTGGGTAATGGTCTCTTCTTATTCAAAATATCTCTAAGGTACCTTGCATAGGTAGGGACTTGTATGGCATCGAGTAGAGGGATATTGATGTATAACTTTTGAATTACCTCTACAAATTTTCCAAACTGATCATCCACTTGGGGTTTACGTTGTCTTCTCGGATAAGGTATGAAGGTTGTATCATGAAAGTCTTTCATCACATGTGGATCCCGAGGCAAAATCTCTATTTCATCATCCTTTTCTTCTTCGATGGTACCGGGGTACCATTGGTGTTGCTGATGGTGCTCTCACTGGCTTCTCTATTGTTCTTCCTGGGTACGGTGGATCACGCGTGGACTTACCACATCTAGTCGTGACATTGTGTACCTACTCATGGTTAGCGGTAGTAGCAAACAATTTCGCTATTTGTGATTCTATCCTTTTATTGTAAGCATATTGTTCTTTTAAAGCAACCGAAAAATTATCCATCTTAAGACTTATATCTTCTAAAACCTTATCATTAGCAACAAGCTTCTTAGAAAATTCATCATTAATTCTAGCTTGTTCTTCAATTAATTCTCTTAAAGATGGTTGTTTGGGAAAATTACCTTGGTACTTA
The DNA here is from genome assembly GCA_015847255.1 of Hyparrhenia diplandra. Lineage (NCBI taxonomy): Eukaryota > Viridiplantae > Streptophyta > Magnoliopsida > Poales > Poaceae > Hyparrhenia > Hyparrhenia diplandra. The sequence continues at coordinate 94,531 of JADLZK010012386.1, read as the reverse complement.
CCTTGGTTATTGGATCGAGGTTGTGAATTCCATCCTTGTTTTGATTACGTTGTGCTGGAATTGTGAACGGCCGGGCTTGATTCTCGATGTTTGAATCAATATAGTCTTGTAAAGCCCGACGATCCTTCTTATAATTGGCTCTTTCTTCAAGCCAATTCAATAACACATCCATCTTGGTTGACACCGCATTTACTTCTTCTCGTATTTCTTCAATTTGATGGGAGTGTTGAGTGCTATCTTGGGACCAAATTGGTTTTATGATATCTTGTCCATAAGTGCTTCAAATTTCCTAAGAGTGAGTGACAAAATGATCCTCCTCCGAAATTGCATCCAAATGCTCTTGGGCTTTTCTTGATAATCCATGATAAAATCCTTGCAGGAGTAACCAATCTTCCATTCCATGATGGGGGCAATCTGATATGTATTCTTCTAAACGTTCCCATGCTTCGAATTGATTCTCCCTTCGCTGGCTGAAAATTTATGATTTTTCCTCGTAAGGCATTGGTCTTGCCTATAGGGAAGAATTTTGATAGGAAGGCTTTTGAACATTCATCCCGTGTCTTGATTTCTCCTTTATTTGCATATAACCATAACTTCGCTTTTCCCGTCAATGAGAATGGGAATAGGCGGAGTAATATGATATCTCGGGAAACGTTCTTGACCGTGAAGGTGTTGGCAATCTCCGTAAAAATTCTCAAGATGAGCACGTGCATCTTCATATGTCCTTCCACTGAATTGAGTAGCTTGAACCATGTTGATGAAGCCGGGCTTGAGCTCAAACTCAAGATTGTTAGTTTGAAGTACCGGTCCAAAGGCGAATGTTCTCATTGCTTGGAGCAGAGAACTCGTAAAAGTCCTTTCACCCATAGCTTCAAAAGTTGATTGTATGCTTCCTCTTGACTGATTTTATTCGATGAACGAAGTGAAGTGAATCTCAATCAATCCTTTATGATAAACCCCAGTATAAAATATAAACAAAGAAAGACAAGGGTAATCCTACTAAAGTAAAGTGCCTAGTTTAGATCTCATCATAAGTTTCTTTCTAATAATATCTCTAGTTAGCCATTATATCCTCCCCCCCGACAACGGCGCCGAGAAATGCTTGTTGGTACTTCTTAACATCACTACAACCAATAGGTGGAGTTAATCTCACCTAAGGCCATATGAGCCAGAGGCACTTTCGGTGTTTCTCCATCTCATAGCTTTACCATAGGCTAGGTTGTCATCCCCAAAGCAGTAATGCTAGAAATGTTATATGTGCTACATGTGATTGTGCCGATTTGCAATCTTCTCTAAACAAATATATCTATCATTAAATTATCCATAGCGCCGCGATAAAATAACACTTGTCACATTTCACCGGGAGGGATCCAGTTTATCATTTATAATTCTACCACGAGAGAGGAATATGAGGATGGGCGATACAATTAAGAGCTAGCATACTTATGAGAGATTCGGTCACTAGCCTTACTTTAGCAGGGGTTAAGCCAATAATGATATGATAAGTGATAAATAAAGGCAAAGTAACACCGTAGATTTAGGCATAGACTACTCACTACTCAAACTAACGTGGACTTACGTTAAGAGACGGAATTCTTATGTAGCATTAAATCTACTAAGTCAAACATCTACCCTAGGTCATATACCATCATATACAAAAAGATAACAACCATGAATCTATGCATCCTAAAGATTTATGAGGAGAACCAAGAACAAAACAAGATAATCCTCAAAACCATGTTCAACTAGTCTTATAACCGAGGGATGGATTCCAAAGGACTCAACAGGAATATCACACCCGCGATCTACCACACGTCCCAGATTATAAGATGCATCCGCAGACAGATCATATCTAAGCACCATGCTTACATAATTATTTCTATCACCTAGCCCTCTCGAGATACGAATTAGGCGCTCTACGAATAGATACATGAACTCACAATTAATCATGACCATATCAAATATACTACTAGAATAAACTAAGAACATAGCAAACCAACACTTAATATTGAAATAGAATAAAGTCATGGATACAAGATAATACCGTAATGACTTGAAGATCGAGAATCTTGGGTTGGCAACACCCAAATCTATTTGAATCTCACTTGCTAGTCTAACTAGAGGAACTAGAACTAGAGGAACTAGAACTAGACAAGTAGCTACCCTAATCTCTCGGTGGAGAAGCTCTCTTCTACTTACCCTTTGCTTGATAATGGATTACAATGAGTTACAATGAATTAGGGTTTCACCTAGGGGTCGGGGGGTCTTGTTATATAGCCCTAGGCGATGCACGGCCGGCCTTTGGATCAAACCGACCTTGATTGATGGACTAGATTGCTCCTCATAGGCGGTTTGGAACCGACATACTTGGGCGAGGCCGACAGGTGGGCCCCAGCGGCGGCCGCCGCCATGCCCGGCCGCCCGCTCACCGCCGGTGGGTCCCAACCTCTTCTCGCATTGTCTCCGGTGTCTTCGGAATGTTCTTACGTGGGTTTCAAGTTGATATACGTCACGGATACGTCTTTGTGTCGTAGGGCTTCAAATCTCTGGGCTTTTCCTGTTTAATCCCTGAAAAATATATAATTCACCAAAACTCGTGGAAATTGTTAGTATAAGCCCTATGTCTATGTGGATATTCATTTTATGCCCTTATTTCATGTTTAGTTGACATATAAAAGTATTCAAAAAGAGATGTCAACAATGTTGATAACGGTAGATCGGTAGTGAACAAATAAGAAGTGGACTCTAAAAAAAGGAAGAAATGAAGGACTCGATTTCTAAACTTGATGGATTCTAAATTTTGGCAAGGTGCACTGACAAAATCTTAAATGAACCATATATAATCACATTATGCATATTCGAGAGATGTAGGAAAACTCGAACAAACTATGAGAATATGTAGGTTTGCAGGCACGTAGTTCACAACATGAAAATTTAGAGATGCGCGTAGCCGTCTTCACATGCGGCGCATATTCGAAACTATAGATGACGGATAGCATGCATAATAGAAGACACACATCGCCGGCACCCTCTCGCCAGCCAGGGAACACAACGGCAGATCCACAACCAGCAACGTCCAAACAGAGCTATACCCACGGCAAGCCACAAATGACCAAACTACGATGACACGAACAACGGATAAATCAATAGATTACCTCTTCCATGCGACGACAATGGCCGGGCGCCCGCAAGGACAGCGGCGTCATCACATCGACAAGATGCCGGAGCAGATCGTGGTGGCGGTGCTCTTTCAGCGCGGTAGTGCATTCAATATCGCCGAGGCGGCGGCGGGCAGCGAGAACAACGGATTGGGTGCACCGCGTGGGGGCAAACAACGAGGACGATGATGCGGACATTGTGGAGACAGCGGCGGTGGCACTGACGCATAGGGAGGGGAGATCGCACAGGGTCAAGGCGGTGGGGCGGCGGGGCGGGTCTTCTCTTTCACGTATGGGTGGGTTCCAAATGTTTCGCTGGAGAGATTGTAGTTGCCGGTGAGGTGGAGTCCGGAGATCGCACCTTCCAAATTTGTGTGCGGGTGGGGAGTCCGGAGAGACCGCACCTTCCAAATTTGCGTACAGGTGGGGAGGGCATGATTGATCGCACCTTCCTAATTTGCATAGGCGTGGGGAGGGCGTGATTGATCGCACCTTCCAAATTTGCATGGATGGAGAGGATCACACCTTCCAAATTTGTGTGCGGGTGTGGAGGGCGTGATTGATCGCACCTTCCAAATTCGCATGGGTGGAGAGGATCGCAGGCGTCCAAATTTGGTGCATGTGGGGAGGGCGTGATTGATTGCACCTTCTAAATTCGCTTGGGCATAGGGAGGGGTGCGGGGTGCATGCGATCTTTTTATTTTTAGTTTCCTATTTTCTCTCAAGGAAGCTCAAAAAGGAAAAAAGCACAATATGCGGTCCGCGATTTTCCTTCCCCTTCGATCGAGAGGAGAATGGGCGCCATGGGATTTTTTTTTTCTTTTCCTCCTAGATTTTCTCCTTCTATTTACGAACGGGTGGAAGAGCAGAGTCACGGTTTCCTTCCTATTTTTTATCGCAACAACTAACATGTATGGTTCATTCTTTCCTTTATTGTGTGGTTAATCCATTTCTTTACTGCGTGGTTAATTCCTTCCTTTATCAGGTCGCATGTACGATTCATTTCCTATTCCTTTCTTTATTGCATGGTTAATTCTTTTCTTTATTGCGTGGTTAATTCCTTCCTTTATTGCGTGATTAATTCCTTCCTATATCAGGTCGCATGGACGATTTGTTTCCTTTTCTCCCTTCAGGTTCACATGGGGTGGCGGTTGGGCAGACTCAAAGAAAATGTCGCACCAAAAAATGCCTCCTCTTTGTTCTTTTTATGTTGTAGAGATATCAAGGGCTACTATGTGTGACGATTATATGACAAAAGGCTCTCGATTTTCCACATTGTTTCCTTATCGGCGATGGCATTGGTTCATACTTTGCGGGATGGTGACTAAATTAGTGTCATGAACTGTAACCGGGCCACCCCGAGTGGCTAGATGGGCCCGACACGCCGCCGCCGCCCGAGAGGGGGCGGGCGCGCGCCGCAAGGGGCCGGCGCCCCTTGCCGCCGCCGCCATCCCTCTCCCGTCTGAGTCCGAGTTCGCCGTCTACAAGTTAGGATTATCTTAGGTAATTTTTGGTGTGCAAGGGGATATCTCATCTATAAGGGAGACCCTTATTAGGAAATAATAAAATAGGATATGCTTGTAAAAGGTATTCCAATCGTATAAGGAAAAAACCTTAAAGAGATTGCTTAGATTACAAGTCCCACTATTCGGGCTATATATGCAAGAGGCATGTAATCTCTAGAGGATAAGCAAGCAAATAAAAAAATATCTTCGCCTTCGACTCTTGGCCTCCACGCCCTCGCCCTCGCGCCCGCCCGCCGCCCAGCCCCACCCAAGACACCCACCCGCACCCCGGCCGCTAGAAACCGCCGCCCCCTCCCACGGCTCCTCCTCTCCACCTCGTTGCTCGTGGCTTCGCTCGCCGCCGGCGGCGAAGCCGCAGCCCCGTACCCCATCTCGGAAGCTCCGACGGCCGACGAACACGTGTCAATTCCGGCCTAATCTAGCCGGAATCGGCGGTGGGTATCCAGAGACCGGGGCGATTCCGACCACCCATGGCTTCCGAGATGAAGGAGTTCACCGCGGGCGAAGGCGCTCCTCGACGACAACCGCTGGCCCGGATCAGCCGGCACCGGCGACATGGAGACCCGCCTCCGTCGCATGGAGTATGTCTACACCGCCTCGAGGACCCCCAAGACGCACGGCGACCACGCCCGGGAGGACTGCCCGGCGCCCGCCACCGCGCCGCCGGGCACAGGGCGGCCCCAGGCGCCGCCCGGCCTCCCCCCTCCCCGCCACGGACCTCGTCGTTGGCTCGACCTTGCCATCCTCCGGCTCGAGGAGGAAGATGACGTTATGCGTGATGCACCGCCGTCATCGACGCCATCCTCCGACAAGACCGCAGCACCGCTGCCCTCTCCTCTCCACCGACACCGCGACCGCGCAGACTCTCTCCGGCAGAGATGGCGTCACCCGCGGCACCCCCCGCCCCCCCCCGGCGCCACCCGCGGCGCCCTCTCCCGACCGGTGCCACCCGCGGCGCCCAGCACCGTCTGCTGCCACCCGCGGCATCACACACTCCCCGCTACGACACCCGCCCCGCAAGTCCGAGGAGTACGACGGCACCGACGACCCGACCTCTCGGATTCGCAAGTCGGAGCTCTTCTACGAGCTCAACTTGGACATTGACTCGGACTACTCTTTGTAACACCCGGTTTTCCAAAGAATACCAAGCGTTAACCATATGTGTGCCCAGGGATGTCCACACGACACATATAGCAACAAAAATGGTAAATATCAGAAGCAATGCTTTATTACATAGCGAAACATATTTACATCAACTTACATATATATCAGAGTACAACGGAAACTACTTTTAATCTTATGTCTTCGGGTCTCCATACTCCACAGGGACGGTTGATTGGGGGAGCACTCGCCTAGTACTCATGGACCTCCAAAGGAAACTCTTCATTTGCACCATCATCTGGTACCCATCCGGGATTTTCATTGGTGAAACAACAAGCGTCAGCTCACCATGCTCAGCAAGTATAACATGAGGGGATGCAAGGTTCAAAAAGGCTAGACACGGTTTAACTGCGATAAGCATTTTAGTTGGTCATATTTTATTTATTGAACCTATATCGCTAGGTTATGCTTAGGCTCCCATGTGAACATAATTATTTATCATCATCAGGATTTGTCATCAAACTTCATCATCATCCGAACCATCCATAGAACCATCTATCTCGAAAAGGATCCAGGCCGCTCGTGACCGTGAGCACGGCTGATATATCAGTTTGATCAAACTCTACGCAGAGGTGTACACTTTCACCTTGAGCCGTGATTGCCCATTGCCCGAGGTGGCCGGCCTCTTAACTCACTACCAAGGTGAGTCGGCAGGGAAAATCACTACGAAGCCTTTCACTAGTCTCTCTAACCGGTTAGCAGCCGCTAGGTTTCAACGGCTAGGCGAATGGAGGCCCCCTTCAAGACTGCACACTGACGGCCAGACCAAAGACACGACTTGATAGGCAAGGAAGCCATTCTAGAACCGAGGTCCCCTTTTTGCGCTGAATAAATTGAGTAACTACTAAACAAGATTAGAGAGTGCTAGTTATACAACTAAGGTCGTGCCCACTTTGACACTCAAGGCTGTACTGTCTTCCTGGGTGGCCACTTTAAGATTCAGTCCTTACGGAGGGCAAACTAGAGCACCCAAAAAGGACCAATGCTCTAGCTCCCTTCTTTCCATATTGCTCAAAAGCACCTTATATCCATGTCACTCAACATCATCATCTTGATCATTGATCCATATGTCATTAATCAAAGTTAACATTATATTGTTTGGTTATTGCAAGCTAAGCAAAGCTATCCATATGCATGAACCCATGGTGATCAAGGAATAAAGGATATCAAAAGTACTAGGTAAAGTCCTTAGCATCATTTTAGACACATGCATATGAAAATTATTATGAGATTATTAGGTAGCAAGGAAACTCATGTTAAACTTGCCTCTAATGTTTGCTCCAACTTTCCAGCTTTTCCTTCTGAACCTTCCTCGCATAAATCATCTTCTATCGATAGCAACAACCAACACAAGCACCTGAACAAACCCTAGAAACAATACACCAAACATTACAAAAATAATCTATGTAGGATTTAAAAGCGAATGTCTTGTTCTATGATCGTTAACGCATAAACTAACCAAAACAGGAGGTATGATCAAAAGATGTGAGACTTGAAAAGTATATATGGAAATGGTTGGATTCATGTGAAAAAGTGGAGTTTGGACTAGAATAAACATATTGAGGCAAAATTACATGATGTCGACAATTGGATAGACAAGGAACAATATTGCAAGATGGCAAACAAAGGCATTGCGTAGATGTTGGCATGGTAGAGCAGCGGCATAGAAATGCTTATAACTCTAATGTTGTGGTGCATATGGCCAAGAAAACTTGTAGATATGTGTGTGACTTTATGGTATACATTGTGGTCGAATGGCATGACTACTGCTGTAGAGATTCAATGGGAACGCGCATGCTAACCGACATCAACACGGCTGCAGGACAGCAAGGATATCAAACAACAAAAGGTTAATATATCTTTCATAATTAATCCTATGACCATGAATCTTTGTAGGGGCATGTGCAACTATATAAAGGATATTTATGCCAAAGGATGCATCAAGGGTTCCAATATATCAACAGGAACACCACTGCCAACAACAGGGGGTTTGCTGTTTGGACAGGCCGGGGTAGCAGACACTTTGGCTTTGATATCTCGTCCATAGGGGATTGGAGAGCCAAACAAACTAGCAGGATCATGTTCAAGGATGTTATGGACATGTAGGTTCCAGGGATTGATGATTTGGTCAGTGGATTAGCGGGGAACGCCAAAAGCACACAGAGCTGAAATCTGTCAAGGCAGCAGGAACAGCAGGGACGGTGATGACCATATCTGTGATTTCACAACACCTATGGAGAAACCCTTTTACAGAGGCGTGTTCAAGGTTGTTGTCTACAACTCCACCAAAGGGATTGAGGATTGACTCCACGAAACAGCAGGGAACGCCGATTCCGTATGAAGCAGCAACGCTGGCTGCGAGGACAGCAACACATACAACCGGTAGACTTCACCGGGGATCAACCGTACATCATCTAAGGTACTTGATATGCAGCAAGGGATAGGTAAACAATATGGGGATGATGATAAAGTGTTCTCACCATGGGGGATGGCGTGGTGGATTGATCAGACGCATAGACGACGACCGACGATGACGTTGTGGTGCGACGGGGCTTCCTTCTTGCGTTCCGGTTGATCGGGGCAGCCATGGGGACGGAGGAGGAGGTGCAGGGGCGTCCCTCCTCTGTTCTTGGCGTGGGAAATTAAGAGGGAGGCGTGAGTGGGCTGGTGGAGGTATATATGAAGGGTAGGGGATGCGAGGCGAAGGGGTGGGAAGGCAAAGGGGTCACAACTTGATATTTCTTGTCTTGCTTGATATTTTTTTTGTGCAAGATGGAGATGGCTGCCAAGGGGTGACGTAGGAGAAGGGAGAGTAAGAGTTAGAGGGCTGGTTGGGCTTCGATTTGGATCACAAGGGAGAGGAGGATAGTTGGGCTTTGATCCAAGGCGTGGGTTAAGGCACGGTTTGGACCCGATTCGGCCCGACGCGACGATAGAGTTATAGGGTTGGTTTCTTGTGGTATTTTGGGTTGTATGCTTTGCTCAAGACAAGAAGAGGTAGAGAGGAAAGGGTGCATTGAAATATTACCCAAGGTGAGCAAAGGAGTGAAAAGAATAACTCTATTAGAAAGAAGGAATAAAGTTAGGATTTGTGAGAAGATTAAAGATTGATAACCCACAAAAGCTTTTGGAACTTGGATCAAGGAGTATGGTTTCCAAGAATTTGATCATGGTTTTGAGGTTATGGAAACTTGGTCAAAAATCAAGAGAGATATGATTTGGATTAAGCCCTATACGGATTTGAAAACATTTAAACTCATTTTTCATAGAAAAACGCTATGCAGGCATGAAATGCAACAAAACAATCTTGTTAGTTATAAAAATTTAGAAACACACATTTTCACTATCTAGAATGTCAATAACTTAACTAAGTTGATAAATTTTAGAAAATAATAAAATCATTTGTTGTCATTTTAGTGTTTTCTAAGTCATATCCCAAAATAGAAAATTTTGGGGTATGAGTTACGCCGCTTTCCACCTCACAGTCTTGCTTTGCAGTCCGTATATCGATCCGTCCAAGAAGAAGTCCCCGCCGAGTGGGATGAGTTCACCAGCGCCCTGCGACATCACTTCGCCCCGCCCCGACACCTCGACGCCATGGGGCGTACACGCTGCCTTCCTGGGCGGCAAGCCGGACGACTACATCGACGCCTTCGAGGTCTATGCTACACGCATGGATTTTGAGGGACGCGCCACCGCATCGCCTCTTCGTCAAAGGCTTGCGCACCTCGTTGCGAACATCACTCGAGTGGTTCGAGCCCCGTTCAATGGAGGAGGCCATCGACCTCGCCCGCCGCTACAACGACGACGAGCCGGACGACGCCGAAAGCGAGCGCCGGCCCGAACGGCCGACAAGGTCGGCCACCACGACTACCCCGCAACATCGACGACAACATCGCGGCCGCCCCGGTTGACCACATACCAGGCCGCCAGCCGCCTCGGTGTTGCTATGGACGACATCGACGGCCCGACGTCAAACGACATGATCACGGAGCTACACCCGCCCACGACGACCAACAAGGAGCTCGAGATCATCTCTAACGCCATCGAGCCGCAGGCTACTGGCGCCCGAGTGGAGCCTCCACTATGGCATCGTGAGGTACTTCCACCGCTACTACATCCCCGCTGCTTTAGAGCTTCTCCAGACTTCCTGCGGGGGAGAACGTCCCGCCGCATGGCGTAGCGGTGGGCTTCCACCCCGCCCAATCGTCCTCGGGAGGATCGGGCGTTCCCCGTGAGCATCCTACTTCTCCGAGCACGCCCGACGAGCGGATCGAGGGTGCCACCGTCCCTCCTCTTCGACAACAACGGCGATGTCTTCTTCCGCATTGGGAACGTCACCGTCGATGCAGCTTGGGCGTAGCGGATCCAGCCGGGGCCGCCCGTCGGCACGCCTAGCGACCTCCTCTGCTGCCTCCTCGACTTCACCGCCGCCGCCCTACGCCGATCCGTCACGTCTATGAGCGGCTCCATGCTACGGTGACGGTCTTGCGGACGACCTACACCTACATCGTCTCCTCCTCCCGACCCGCCCGGATGATCGAGCTGTCCGGGACCCTCGGCGCCTCGTCATGCGTCATGCATGGGCGGAACGTCCCCTTCGTGCGGCTTCCAGCGAGCTACAAGTTCAAAGATCTACTTCGGTGACCTCCACCTCGACATCTCCTTCGCCGACAAGGATGCCGGATCCGCAACGGCGACAACGACAAGTGCGGTCCTCTAGTCTTCTACTTCAGGCCTGGGTCATCACCTCCCGATCGGCCTACCCTTCGCCACTACGTGGTGGGTTGGGCAGCACATGGACGCGCGCCGCCCTCGTTGAACGGTGGGGAGATGTCATGAACTGAAATGGGCCACCCCGAGAGTGGCTAGATGGGCTTGACACGGCCGCCGCCCCGAGAGGGGCCGGCGGGCGGCGCCGCAAGGGGGGCTGGCGCCCCTTGCCGCCCGCCTTCCCTCTCCCGTCGAGTCCGAGTTCGCTTCATCTACAAGTTAGGATTATCTTAGGTAATTTTTGGTGTGCAAGGGGATATCTCATCTATAAGAGAGACCCTTATTAGGAAATAATAAAATAGGATATGCTTGTAAAAGGTATTCCAATCGTATAAGGAAACCTTATAGAGATTGCTTAGATTACAAGTCCCACTAGTCGGGCTATATAAGCAAGAGGCATGTAATCTCTAGGGGATAAGCAAGCAAATAAAAATATCTTCGCCTTCGGCTCTTGGCCTCCACCGCCCTCGCCCTCGCGCCGCCCGCGCCGCACCGACCTCGCGCCGCCGCCGCCGTGCGCCCGCCGCCCGCCGCCGGCCACCGCCGCCCCCTCCCACCCACGGCTCCTCCTCTCCACCCTCGTTGCTCGTCTTTGCTGCTCGTTGTTAGCATTTGTTAAGTGCTAAAAGATATGAAGGATTACGTAAGCGTCATTAACACCTACCATTGTAGCTTTTCCCTAGGATGAGTATTCTAAAGTATCGTATCCACAGGGAAGCTTTGGCTAAAGAATTCTAATAAGTCACAATCATGCATCTACTAACTTAGCAAACCACTAGACTATAGTGAGGGGGTAAATGATAAAGGGTAAGTAAATAACAAAGCATAAAATAATAGTATACCTAAGATTACAAAAGAGAACTAAACTAATCAAGAGGTCAAAGGGAGAGATCAAGGTTCCTGGATACTTCTCTATTACTTAGGTTCTATGATAGCAATTATACTAATACACTTTGGAGCAGCAGGTCCGTCCCAACTCTCGAAGAAGACTGGGAAGAAGGTAGTTGGGAGAAGGCTGCCAAAAGCTCTATGAAACACCAATCCGAACGTGGTGGACTACAAAGGCCTTACAGAGCTGTCACCCCTGGGGCTACCACAACTATCCGTGGGATTGGGCGCAACCTCAGGTAACCTATAGCCTAGACACCAAGTCTACACTATCGATTACTACTCTAGCTACCTAGCATAACTAGAGCCCTCAATACGAGCGGAGATCCCATGCAATAGCATAACAACTATACTAACCATATATGAAATACATGGAAGTAAATAGAGAAGATAAATATATGAATCTTAAGTCTTGTAGAGAAGATACAAAGACATACCATACTCAAGACATCTCGGAAACAGGGAGCATAGCTCCTCTCTCCTTTACTCTTGATTAGATCTAAGTTAAATCTAATCTAGTTCTAATTACATGGCTAATCTATCTCTAATTACATGACTAATCTTCTTCTAATCTAATTCTAATTCACTAATCCCAGAGAGAGGTTATCCTTACATTGGGACACCTCTACAACTGAGAGATAATGAATAGAATGAGATAGAATGAATTAGGGTTTCACCCTGGGGTCAGGGGGTCTTCTTATATAGGCCTTGGCGATGAACGATAGCCCTTGGATCAAACCGACCTTGGCAACGGTGTAGATACAACCTCAAAGTCGGTTACAAACCGACATAACAAGACGAAGCTGATTGGCCATAATTGCCTGGCGGCCGCCAGGGCATGGTCTCCTCTCTGCCTCTCGTCTCTTCTGGTGTCTTCTGGTATCTTCGAGAGTGTTTTAGTCCACATTTTGGGTTGAGTTACTTCACGGTCAAGTCTTGTCATTGTATGAGATGTATATTCCGGAACTTTCTCCATTCTTCTCTGCATTTATCTGTTAAGTCCCTAAAAAGATATAAATCACCAAAGCTCGTGGAATTATGTTAGTTAGACCCCTAGTCTATGTTGATATTCATTTTAAGCCCTTATCCATGTTTAGTTGACTAGTAATATTATGCTATAACAGGTGTCAACAAGTTCCCCCAAGCTTACCCTTTGCTTGTCCCTAGCAAAGCCAAACTTAGCAATGGATCAGGAGTTGCTACAACGCTTTCACACCTCAAAAGTACTCATGCTCTCAAACAAAATTTCTCCTCTATATTAGAAAAAACTTTTTCAACTTTCAACTTACCCGTATTACCTTTAACCATGGAGCTTATAGCTTTTTCTTAGGATCTTGGGCAATTGAAAGATAGAACAATCAAGTCAGGCACCTTATCTCAAACTCTTTGTTCAACTGTCCTTCGAGTGTTTGCAAGTTTTCAAAATAAAACTCAAAGTTCCTTGTATGACTCTCTCAAGTCTCTCATTTGTGGTATTTGTGGATCCTCACTTAGGCAATAATGTTGTGTTGCCTTTCTCTCACAATATGTGGTATTTTTGGAATAAGGCAGTAGGGACACTATGCCTTCTTCTCTTTCACCTTATATCTAAGGTTTATATCCGGAGCTCATAGGTGGGAGAAGACTACATCTACTTACTAAGCATGTATTGTAAGTTCAAGCAATGGATCCAAAGTTACGAGTCACACTGATCAAGTGATGCATGTGTATGGTGAAATATGATGGTAGGTGTGTGAGGTGAATGTAATGAATGCAATGAGAGGAAAGCCTAATTCTACTTTGCTCCTTGAGGAAACATATCTCTTTTTGGAATTTGGAAACTTTATGAGAACTTGGGTTGTATCTTTTTTTTTTCTTTCTTTTAGAGAGGTGGGTCCTACTCACCCTCGAACTTATGTCCATTTTTCTATCTCTTTTATTATTTTAGAGATGTGGGCTCTACTCGCCCTCGAACACTTGTTCATTTTTCATCTCTTTTGTTTAGGGAGGTAGGCTCTACTCGCCTCGTAGGACACTTGTCCATTTTTCATCTCCCCTTTCTGTTTTTTTTTTGTTAAATACAACCCAAATCTCTTATGCAATAACTTTTGAGAGATAGACAAGGGTAATGGAGCTTTTGTAAGACATTGGCTAGAAATGTGTGAATGGATGGGTATAGGGAATATTTTTGGTTGTTCTCTCCCAGGATAGGAGTAGAACATTTTTAGTGGATATTTGGTGGATGCTTTGTGGATGCATACTTCCAGGGTAGAAGTAGCATAAATGCAAGTGGGATAGAGTGGAGTGGAATAGAGTGTGGTGGAGTGGAGTGTGCATGATCGGCATGACAAGTTTCTAAGGGTCGACAAAGATTGAACAAACTCAATGCAAAGCAAGCGACCTATATATATGTCAAAGGGTTTTCCTAATCTAAAGAGCATGTATATATGGCTGTGGTAGGAGGTTCAACACTCTTGTCACACGAGAACTTATCATGTGCACTTTAATTTTCAAAAGATAAATCTCCGTAAATCTAGTATCATTAGGAGTAAGATAGCAAAATCGGACTCTCATATATCATATCCGTCAATTACCTAGACTTTAGAGCAAGCATTTGCTACCCACAGGTTTCAGGTTCGTGAGCAAATCTCAAGTCAAAGCATTTGCATTAAATGCTCGAGAGAAATTAAGCTTGAAAGATAGGTACTTGAAAGGAATTACGACGGAGTAACTATTCATCATCTCCAAGGTTAGAGATTATCTTCAGAGTTTATTTTATTCTCACACTCTAATAAAGACTATATAGACTCTTTTTATTTGGTTTCCTTAGTTATGAATCTTTTTATTTCTTTCTAATAAAGCAAACAAATCTAGCTAATATTAAATAAGATAGAGAGATACTTATTGGATACATGGGGGTTGCACTCCCCAAGCTAGATGTTGACATAGTCTTTGATGTTTTTTGATGGTTGGAAGTAGAAGTAGATTGTGATGGTGGCTGATTGATCTTCTTTAATGCTGGACACCATATGTGTCATGTCTCTCTTCCTTGGGATCCTACTGAACTCAAAATAGATAACAAAGCTAGTGGAACTAGTTAAGCGTTAGTGGTTTTAGCCACTTAGCTTCTTGTTGCCAAAGATGATAATTCCATTAAGACAAGAGTTCAGCATCAATAATATTTTTGGATTTTCTATGCAAATAAGGATGATGATGCATGCATATTTATTTTATTTTTATGCCACCACAAGAAAATATCCTTGTGAGTTGTTATACACCACAAAATTACTCACATGGGGCTTAGAGTTTTTCAATGTATATGCAACAAACAAATATTTATTTTCTTTTTCTAATGCAAGGCTTGTGCTTTAAAGTAAATATGCTAAAGGAAAACAATTATGCAATGCAAGGAGATAAATATGGATAACTACCGATCTTAACTTTTCGGCGAGGGTTCAGTGTTTTAAGTCCTCTGAATGAGACTTCTTACCTTGTTGTTTCCTTGAGCGTATTACCCGATCTTGACGGTTGTGCTCCTTGAGATGGTGAAGGACAACGTCACCCATGTTCTTTGCCTTATGAGTTGGAATGAAACATAGGCAGCGCCTTGTTTAGTGTGCATGCTTGTAAGACATTCACTTGTTGAATTCTCGAGAGACTGATAGGCTTCTCCACCTTTTTGCTCAAAGTGTGTCCTGCTTGCAAAAGTCAAGGTAGAGATCAAGTGCATGGGCTCATTGGTGGAAAACACCAACAGAACCAAAACTTCATTCATTCTTCTCTAACCATAGGCACAACAAACACGATAGAGTTGATTTATTATACGCTTTTCTTAAACCTAACTTGGGTGACAAGATCGAAGATTGAGCATGATTGTTTGTGGTTAAAACTTTTGACAGATCGAATCAAGCTCGTTGACTCTTGGAAGGGTTTTCTTATCTAAACATGATGTATCATATTCTTCCAAAGCAAGGTGAACATCATTTTATCTTACATGATTAGGACTATAAGATCAAGAGAGTGCCGGTAGGAACACTTAACAAAACATGTTGAGCTAAAGAAAATGGATCAAGCAAGGGTGTTGCTCTAACATGTTTGGATCTTTGTTTATAAACATGCCATAGTTTAGGAAAAACTTTAGTAATGACAACTTACCTTAAAATGTTACCTTAATATCGGAGTGTGATGGCATAACACCTTGTAGTGGATCTTTCCATCTCGCTT
Source organism: Hyparrhenia diplandra (assembly GCA_015847255.1). Classification (NCBI taxonomy): domain Eukaryota; kingdom Viridiplantae; phylum Streptophyta; class Magnoliopsida; order Poales; family Poaceae; genus Hyparrhenia; species Hyparrhenia diplandra. Next base: position 78,822 of record JADLZK010012386.1, on the reverse strand, counting down.
GAAACTTTCCTTATTTGGCCTCTTGTGTATCCTTTTCTTCACTTGTCTCCTGAACTCCGCATCGCCCTTTCTTTCTTGTCTTTAAATTGTGCTTAGACCTTTTGCTCCTCTCATGATTTTATTCCTGTAATATTAGTTGACAAATGTGATACCCAAGGAATAAACAAGTAATTGTAACAAGGGTAGAACTGTCATGGAGCTCAAGGTTGCTTTTATGCTAGTCAAAGTTTTGGTTGGATATTTAATTAGCATGTGCTCACTATTACTTTTTCTCTAGTGGGAAATTTTATTATATCTTAAGTTTGATTTTGATGTATGACATTTATTAACTATTCAAACTTAGAGAGACAAAGTAATAGTGAGTAGAGGGATTGCAAACCAAATGTGTCGAGTGATGGAAGCTTGAGAGGAGGAAGAGTAATGTCGGATGATCTTTAGAGGAGTCGACCTTCCTCCCCATGCTCGAGCCTTCCCGCACTCGACACTTTAAGTGTGAATGCTTGAATCGTCCCTAATCGTGTGTTGTAATCACCATGTCCTTAGACGTTGTTCATCCTTTGTTCCTACAAGGTTAGTGACAGAGAATACCCGAAGGGAACTTGTCCTAGGAACATGTTTCTTTTAGCATGAGCCTACATATGCTCGATATATTATTATTATTATTTTTTTAGAACATAAGACAAAAGTTGTATACAAATATGTGATTTATATTCATTTACCTGTCTTTGATGTTCTTGTGGCCCCGTTGCTTTGTCCATCCTCTTCCTTCAAATGAGAGCTTTTCTATCGTGTTGTATGACACTCTTCTTCATTGAATGGACATAGCACAAATCCTTTCCTGCAAAATGTTAGTGGACACATACCCGAGGGAATACAACATGGTTGAAGCATGGGTTGTGTCCAAAATTCACACTACTACGTAATACTTCATCACCGCCGCTCCAACCCCCTTCACCGCCAAAAAACTGAACCGCCGTAACCATAGCGGTAGTGATGTGGGTTCAAACACTACCGGGTCAAAACACCGGCGGTGATGCGAGGAGAGACCGCCGGTTTGATATCGAACCGCAACAAGATCGTCACCGAACACCGCCGGGTGTTCCACGACCCGCAGCATTTTTGATCCAAGCAATGCGGGTTCGGAAGTCACCGACAGAGTTGATATTGGGAGCACCGTCGGGCTTTAACAAACCGACAGAATCGGGGGGGATAACACTATCGGGTTAGACCGAGCCGACAAAGTGTCGAAGAGCTAACAATGGCGGCTTACTTTGAACCTGCGCTGATCTTTACGTGAACACCGTTTACCGATCTCAACCCGACAAATAAGTATTAGAGTGGAGACTATCGGTTGGTTAATGCAGCCGATGCGGTGATGTTTCGCCGCCTATGACGGTTAGTAATTCAAACCGATAGTGTTTGGTATAGTTACACTACCGTTTGTTGCTCATTCACCGTCGGGCCCATGCCACCCGCGTTTTTTGTTTTTAATTTTTGAATTTATTCGTGGAATTCAGCTCTTTTTAAATCCGAAAAATCATCATACATTAATATCGTCAAAACATTATAGCATTTACATACAACAAAATCCACCTAATGTTCTAGAAACTAAGCCTACATGAACTTTTAAAATAAAAAGACCAATGACCATAGAGTCATAGACATAAATTAAAGCATGACATCTTTCCAAAACCAATTAAGCAAAGAATTCTCGCAATCTTCATAAGTATGTGGGGTGGCTTCTCTTCAATCTCCGTGGCCGGCTAGTTTGCACCATTGTAGGCGACGGCGGCTTCACCTTCGTGTTGTATTTTCTGAACAATTATTAGCGTAGCCTTGGACTTGAGCATAGCAATCTTCCTGTGTTAGATAGATCCCCAAGACGCGACCAACAAACACTACGTGCCATGCTTGCCTATACATGTCACCAAAATAGGATGATATTGCTATGTTATTCATAAAAGTTGTACAAGAAGTTACGCACATATATTTAAAATATCCAAACCGGATTTCGAACAACACTAACTCATGAATTTCAATCACAATTCGAAAGCACGTTGCAAAGGACCGAGACGGGCATTTCAACGAACACCTCAAGGGCAGTGACCGACGCACTCACCAAGCTTTCGTGCGCCTTTGTGCGCCTCCTATCTTGTCTTGGAGGATTTGGAGGACAAGGTCGCGGGCGCATGTGGGGTCGGGCGGTGAAGAGGAAGACGGCGTGAGGCTACGGACGGCAGAGAGGTGTGGCGGCGGTCCTCCGTCGGCATGGAGGAAGACCAAGCGGGCGACGCGAGGCTAGGACAGCGGGCGAATTAGTTCTCATTCTCATAGGTAAAAACTCGTGACACCACCTAAAGTGATAATTAGTTCTCACCGTGGAAGAGGCCGGCGGGCGTAGGATGCCGGGCGCGGCATTGGGGACGCCGGAGTGGAGGAGCGCGGCGTGGGAGAACGCCGCCAAGCGCCGATTCCGCCGAGCGAACGACCGGGATGCGCTGAACGGACGGCCCGGCGGCGAGGGGACGACGAACGGCGACGTTGGAGTTGGTGGTGCGCCCGTCGGCGAATCCGGTGCTCTTCTCTGGCGCCGTGGGGAACGAATGGCGCGGTGTTCAAATGGCTTGCCAAAATTTCGCCCCGAGCCACTCACCTATATATATAGGCAAGGCTGGTTTGGGCGCGGTGGGGAACGAAATGGCGGAGGTTCATATAGATTTGGAAAATTTCACCCCAATCCTTATTCGGCCGGTTATTACACGCAACCGGCAAGTGAAATAGAAATGCCGCCACTTCATGGATGATCATCTACCTTTGTGAAGGATGTGTAATCCTCCATGGTGGAAATGGCTTCAATTTTTTTCCAGTCATGTACACCCAAAATATGGCCCCACACAAGTTCTTAGGTGTTTTTGATAAATATTTTAATTACTATGATTTTCTTCTAGCTAAATCGGCGACAAGAAGGCTAATTAAACCATGGAAACACAAGAATTTGTCTTGGACCTCCACGGTGATTTGCCTCCTAGGGCACATGAAACCCCGTGGAAAAGTCTAGCAAAGATTTCGCTCTTTTCGGTGGGTACGCCAGTTCAAACTATAATTACAAGGTGGCGCCACAAGAAATTCAAATAAACTAGGAAAAGTACCAAACCAACTCCGAAAAATCTCAAACTTCGTGGGTGCTTCCCAATTTGCATGTGAAAGGCTCGTAAAAAGTTTGAGACCACTACAACACCCAAGAAACATATGAACCACATGGAGCGCAAGAACTACACCGTATAGTCCTCGGTTCGATGGTAGGGATCATGTGCCTTTGTGAAGGATGTGTAATCCTCCTTGGCGGAAATGGCTTGAATTTTTTTTCCCAGCCATGTACACCCAAAATATGACCCCACACAAGTTCTTAGGTTTTTCTCGATAAATATTTTAATTACTATGATTTTCTTCTAGCTAAACCGGGCGACAAGAAGGCTAATTAAACCATGGAAACACAAGAATTTGTCTTGGACCTCCACGGTGATTTGCCTCCTAGGGCACATGAGACCCCGTGGAAAAGTCTAGCAAAGATTCCGCTCTTTTCGTAGGTACGCCAGTTCAAACTATAATTATAAGGTGGCATCGCGTAGAAATTCAAATAAACTAGAAAAAGTACCAAACCAACTTCGAAAAAATCTCAAACTTAGTGGGTGCTTCCCAATTTGCATGTGAAAGGCTCGAGAAAAAGTTTGAGACCACTACAACACCTAAGAAACATATGAACCACATGGAGCACAAGAACTACACTCGTATAGTCCTCGGGTTCGACGGTAGGGATCATGTGTCTTTGTGAAGGATGTGTAATCCTCCTTGGTGGAAATGGCTTGAATTTTTTTTCCCAGCCATGTACACCCAAAATATGACCCCAAACAAGTTATTAGGTTTTTCCGATAAATATTTTAATTACTATGATTTTCTTCTAGCTAAATCGGCGACAAGAAGGCTAATTAAACCATGGAAACACAAGAATTTGTCTTGGACCTCCACGGTGATTTGCCTCCTAGGGCACATGAGACCCCGTGGAAAAGTCTAGCAAAGATTCCGGCTCTTTTCGTAGGTACGCCGGTTCAAACTATAATTACAAGGTGGCGGCGCCGAAATTCAAATAAACTAGGAAAAGTACCAAACCAACTCCGAAAAATCTCAAACTTAGTGGGTGCTTCCCAATTTGCATGTGAAAGGCTCGAAAAAGTTTGAGACCACTACAACACCGGCAAACATATGAACCACATGGAGCACAAGAACTACACCGTATAGTCCCGTTCGATGGTAGGGATCATGTGCCTTTGTGAAGGATGTGTAATCCTCCATGATGAAAATGGCTTGAATTTTTGTCCCGCACATGTACACCCAAAATATGACCCCACACAAGTTCTTAGGTTTTTCTCGATAAATATTTTAATTACTATGATTTTCTTCTAGCTAAACCGGGCGACAAGAAGGCTAATTAAACCATGGAAACACAAGAATTTGTCTTGGACCTCCACTTGATTTGCCTCCTAGGGCACATGAGACCCCGTGGAAAAGTCTAGCAAAGATTCCGGCTCTTTTCGGTGGGTACGCCAGTTCAAACTATAATTACAAGGTGGCGCCGCGCAAAATTCAAATAAACTAGGAAAAGTACCAAACCAACTCCGAAAAATCTCAAACTTCGTGGGTGCTTCCCAATTTGCATGTGAAAGGCTCGTAAAAAAGTTTGAAACCACTACAACACCGCAAACATATGAACCACATGGAGCACAAGAACTACACTATATAGTCCTGGTTCGACGGTAGGGATCATGTGTCTTTGTGAAGGATGTGTAATCCTCCTTGGTGGAAATGGCTTGAATTTTTTTTCCTAGCCATGTACACCCAAAATATGACCCCACACAAGTTCTTAGGTTTTTCCTCGATAAATATTTTAATTACTATGATTTTCTTCTAGCTAAAATCGGCGACAAGAAGGCTAATTAAACCATGGAAACACAAGAATTTGTCTTGGACCTCCACGGTGATTTGCCTCCTAGGGCACATGAGACCCCGTGGAAAAGTCTAGCAAAGATTCCGGCTCTTTTAGGTAAGGGTACGCCAGTTCAAACTATAAGTACAAGGTGGCGTCGCCGCCGAAATTCAAATAAACTAGGAAAAGTACCAAACCAACTCCTAAAAATCTCAAACTTCGTGGGTGCTTCCCAATTTGCATGTGAAAGGCTCGAGAAAAAAGTTTGAGACCACATGGGCCGCAAGAACATTACAAATTAATTAGGAAGTAACCATACAACCTTACAAATAATTAACATAGTAAACACACTAATCATCATCATCATCGCCGGGATCAATATTGGGTCCAAATTTTGTGATCCATGCACATGAATGTAGAATTGTAGAAATATCGGTAATTGATGTCACGGATTAAGTATCCGCTTGAGTCGATGAAGGTCAATGCCCTTATGATTGCACTCTCTCGCCCCTCGCAAGGACGTAAAAATGCTCGACCATAGATATAACCCAACCTCGAACGACCGCTGCCTAAGTTAGTAAACCTTATGCGATTGTCGCCCTTCCGTAGTTTGCTAGCCAAGGTGTGCAATGAAGTCCCAATCGCATTCGAAGTCGGTCCGTAGCTTTGGTCGAGAACGGCCGCCAAGCCACATGCAAAGATAAGTAAGATCGTGGAGCAAAATCGCAAGGGGAGAATCAAAATGAATGAGGATGATGTGAATCTATCTAATATGCATTGCCAAAATGATGAATTTAATTTATTACCACATCATCATGGTTGTAACTCCCAACATATTCGCTATATTGCCATGGGGGATATTATCGCCAGACAAGGTAAATATCTTGAAGTGCGAAATCAGGGCACAATGTAGCAAACACGTCGAAAAGAATCTAAGCACAAGGAAACGGCATGGTACTCCGGGCGCTTTGCACGGTCGTTCTCTCGCTTCCCCCTCGTGGATTAGGTGGTCGTTGTGTCCCGAATCCTCGAAGGGATGTAAAAACTTATTTCACACGTATATAGTTGATGACCAGTGACGATGCTCTAGATGTCGTGGGTCTCCACAAAAACCGTAGATAGAGAACCAAATAAGTGCTATTTCTAGCCATTGTATTGGGGATAAAGTCCGTGAAACATATAAAATGCAACAAAATGACGTTAAGTTAAACTAATTGTCCATGTATTTGTTATAGTAAAATAAGAAATAAAAATGTTAGAAAAAAAATTACATACGATGATCGGATAAGGGAATGGCCTTGTGTCCACACCGTGGGCGAAATGGCTCATCGCTAGCGTGGAAACTCGGTTCTTGTGGTGGCGGCAAAGGCGAGGACCGTTCATACCACCAAAGCGATAAAAAGGAAAAAAAAGGACAAAGCTCATAAATATATATAGTATATATATATATGTATTGTTTATATGCATATATATAGGAATTCTAGACAAGAAAAAAATATCCTTACCAATGTAATATCCTCGGAGCCATGAACAAATCTTCTAGAAAGAGAGAGAGAGAGAGAGAGTGAAAGAGCCGAAAGTGGATTTCGTGTAGGGTGACCGGAGCTCGTGGGTGCGTGCTTGGGTATGTGTGTGGATGCGCCCGGCGCGCGCTTTTGATTTATAGCAAATTGATCATCTGCAGGGTACATCACCGCCGGGTATTAAGATATACCCGTAGTGATAACTACATTACTACCGGTTATTTGAATGGAGCCGGCGGGAATACAATATCACTACCGGTTGGTTGTATGTATCCGGCAGTTGAATTCACAGTGTTGTCACTTCACTTTCGCTTTGCATGCATGCATTGTTGCAAAGGCCGCTTTGCATATGTACGAGTAGATGCTTCACGCAAGCCGGGGTTTTGGTTATCTCGTTCTTAAGGGATATGGATGTGAATAAAATTCATTATCTCATTCTTTATTTTTGTTACATATATAACTTTATTTCATTCACATTAGATTTGGATATATATATCCGTTGAATTTTCCTCACAATATGCAAAGATATTTCATTGGACGAACCGCCTTTATTGCAACCGCCTTTATTATGTTCGATAAAGGGGGTAAAAATGGGAACTCAAAGGTATCGAAGAGACAATCAAGATTCGTATCAAACGTAAATACAACGTATAAGAAATTTGATTGCATATATTTCCATAACAAAGACCTTACATTACATATATTTCCATAGCAAAGACCATACATAGAACTAAATATATGGTAACAAAGACCAATTCACGATAGGTCAATGCTACAATCAAAGTGTACAAACACATTAAAATTTAACCACCTCGGAAGTCTCTTGTAGCATCTCCTCGGATCGAAGAAGTGGCGAGGCTTCTACGTGCACTCATTGAGGAGGTTGGAGGATGAGATTCACCGGGAGCTTCATCGCCAACCCAAACTTGACCACCGGACCGAGGATGAAATCACAAAAAACTAGATCCAATGAGGGTTGTTTTTCCATGGATGCACCATATGATTCGAGATACTATATGCCCATGTGCCCGGATATTGGTCAACACTAGCACCCCAAAGCACAAGGACTCCTGACTCTTAATATGAGTCCGTAGTTCGATCTTGAATCATGGCACCTGTTGACGGTCACCAACCATATATTTTTAACGTCAACATTCTACCAATAAGGGGTGAAACTATACCTTACTACACACATATACATTTATTATTGACATAATTCCACTTGTAGTGCCAAATAATGTTTTGCGTGATTTATATAAAAAACCAAGTGGAAAATGCACCAAAAGGCGCCCCCGAAAGCGCATTCCCGAGAACATCAAACCCAAGGGAGAAAAAGTCCATAAAATATCAATATCCAAGCACAAGCCCAAGAGGTCGAGGCCCGAGTCCAACATGAAATGATAAACGGGCCGCAGGGACATGGGTTCAATATTTTGGGCATAACTTTCTCATACGAAATCGGATTTCAGCGAATCCAATACAAAACGAAGCTTACTCCGAGGCCCACGTACTCATGCAAAGTTTCAGGCCAAACGGACGAAATATTGGTGCGGGCGCACCTTAGGGTGCGCCAAGCACCCTCCCGGAGGCCAAATCGGCCCATCTTCGCCCCTGGCGGCCCATCTCGACCAAAAGTTCTGAGGCGGTGTTTGCTTGCCCGTAAAACGGTGCGGATTAGTACCAAATGGCTAAGCCAAGAGAGGATCCCATGGTGAAGGTCCTATAAATAAATGGGCACTCCCTCACTTGTAACACACACCACACAATGTAGCCTCTCTCTTCTTCTTCTTCTTCCCCCTTTCTTCTTCTTTCTTCTTCTTCTTCTTCCTCTTCCTTCTTCTTATTCTTTTTCTTCTTCTTCTTCCTCTTTCTTCTTATTTTTAGTTTGTACTTAGGAGGAGTTGAGCAAAGAAATAAAAAGAGACAAGACATTTTGGAGCTATGCGGTATGAGCAATTTAGAGTTCTTCATTTTGTTCTTGTTCTCTACTTATCAATATAGTCATGTTCTTGAATTAGAGTAAAGTTCTTGTGATATAATCTTGGTTGAAGAACTAGTCTATAGTTCCTATATCATGATCTTGTCTTATAGAACTTCGTGCTTAATTTATCATACATACATGTTTAGACCAAAGAGCTAGATTGCTATGTTGAGTTCTACCTAGAGTTAGCCTTGGTTGATGTTGGGTTGCGGGATTGATAGTCGTTCCTTCGGGGGCGGTGCTCTGGTAGAAGGACCCCGGGGACGGGTAAGCCTTGTTAACACGCCAGAGTAATAATCACTAGTGTAGACGTGGTGTCTGGGCTAGGGGTTGCCTATCTTTTGTGGCGCATCCCACGGTTGAGGGGGTAGGCGGCTTGGTCGTGACAAGCCTTGTCCGTCCCCTTGAAATCCCCCACGCTCGGGTGTGGCGTGAGTGCTAATTGCCTGGACACTGTTCTTTGGGCGTGGGCGGTGCCCGAAGTAATTCGGCAGACCTTGGCGATCTTGAATTAGAATCTCTAACAGGTTGAACATTTGTGTATCTCGCTATCTTGACATGACTATCTAGGATATGCCCCGCCCATATTAGATTTATTCTTTTATTCATTCTTTTATATTTATCCTTGAGATTGGCTCGAGTGTGTGTGTCAAGTTATCCTACTACCTACTTTATTTTACCCCTATTATGAGCATTGGTCTATTATACATTCGTGTCATCTTGACCATGTCCGAATTAGAGACTTTTACACCATGCCTTCCTTTGGGAAAAATATAAATAACGATACCCCAATACTTCCCGGTGAAATGCTACAATGATAGATCCGCGGCGCTTGCGGATGAATATCTTCTTTGGCAAGATCTATCACCGTTGACGTTCCCATTCTGGATCACCGACATGGTGGTTTTACTTGGGAATGTCGGCGCATTTCTGGCGCCGTTATTAGAGATGGGTTCTAAACCTGCTTTTCTAGTGATTGCGCTTAAGAAATGCAACAACACCCACGTGAAGCTACAAGCCCCCCTCTCTCCTTCATCAAGAAGACTCTTCTAGCACCTTTTACGTAAACCATTTTCTTGCACTAGGCATATTCAGTATGTGGAGGGCTTTCTCCCAAAGAAAGGCCATATGTATGTGGAACTGGAAAGTACCGCTAGCAAAGAAGATCGAGGACGAAGAACAAGGAAAATAAGGAGAAAAAGATTTACTAGATCCAAAACCCATGACACTAAAATTCAAAACTAAGCCCTCTCAGTATTTTGAGGAGAGGGTTAGGAACTACTTTGGACGAACCAAGAATGCAAGAACAGAGAGGAGAAACGGGTGCAAAACACAAATGTCCCCTTTGCCGTTTAAATAGGCGAGATGGCGTGGTTGAGTCGACCGCCGTTGTGCGGAGGACGGGCAAAGAAATCGCCAAAGATTGGTGCAAAGGGTCGAGCGGGCCGGGAGTTGAGAACTGTGCGGCGTTGAATTTTTCAAAATCACTTGCCGGGTCTAAGTTTTCACCCTAAGCGGTGATGTCGAATACCACCGCGCGAAAAGATCTGCCCCACCGGCGATGATCTACATCACCGCCGGGTGTGAAACTACACCCGGCAGTGTTTTTAACCGACATTGATTTAACCCGCCGACGCTTCAAACCGGTGCCACAGGCTTTCTCATCGATTCGGAGACACCGTCCGTTTCCTAACCGGCGGTGAATGCTACCGCAACGCGGTTCTCCAAGCGGCGGCATGCATGCAAAGACAAAGCCACCGTGAACACGCTAAGTGAACGTGACAGCCTACGATATTGTGGTAAAAAAAAAAAACAGTGATGGCTATCCGTTGGGCGGTACAAAGTTTGATTCCATAAATAGCCCGACGGTGTTGTGGACGTGCTACAGCTTGTTGAGTGTGTCATTTTCGTGCTCGGCCCAAGAAGTCTCTCGCCTCCCTCCCTCCTCCCCTCCCCTCACCCGTCGGCATCGAAGGTAATGCGTGTGGTTGATCTTGTAGCAATGGTAAACAATGTGAAGCATGCATTCCTTGTTTCAAAATAACAAAGGCTAAACTCGATCATCGTTCTTGAAAAATGGTCAAAAAACCGCTTGTTGGGGATCGAACCGGGAATTTCGGGATTGGGTGTTGGGAAACGCCGTGCCCGACCGAGGAAGCGGCCATTGGAAACGCTGGCAAAAACGCGTAGCCGGTCGGCCTTTCGTGGGGAGACGGGCGATCGCGACGGCCATTGGATGAGCCGCGTAGCCGGTCGGCCTTCGTGGGGAGATCGGGCCGATCGCGACGGCCATTGGATGAGCCGGTCGTCGCCGCTGGATCGCTTTCATGGCGCCGCGTCTTGGGAATGACTATGGACTCGCATGCATTCCATGGCTTGCTACTACTCCCTCCATCCAAAAATCTCCAACAGATTCTTGTTCGGGCGCAGCGACCAAGGAAGGTCGAAAGTACAGCCCCACGAGCCAAGTTCTTCATTTAATCGTTGCTCCAGCCTTAATTGCCTATTAATAGGCATCCAACTGCACCCTCTCCCAAGACCGTGCATGCAGGCATGCAAGACGCCAAATAGCAAATGGGAAGGCAATGGCGTAGTATCCAAGGAGTGATGCGCATGCAAGACAAAATTGTAATATCCTAAGACGACGGAGATTATTGGAAAAAAATTTTTTTTAAAACGACGGAGATTTTTGGATGGAGGGAGTATATAAGAACGCTCGATTTGGTACCATCTCCATCGCTAATTAGCCTCTCTCTTTCCATAAACCCCGGGCGGCTAGCTTCTTCTTCATCGACGAGATGGCGGCGTCTACACCAACGAGGAGCTTGTCTTCACCGGTGGGGCGCCTCCACGGCGCCCTCCGGGAAGCTCACCGGCCGGCCGAAGAATCGGCCCGCCAACGGTGGCTTGGCCGTTGGTGGAGAAGGCGAACTTCTACGCCTTCAAGGTCGAGGCCATGGCCGACATCCCTCGCTAGGGGATACCGGCGGTAGGCGGGCTCTCGAGCGTACGCCGGCGGAACGCGGCGGCGGCGGCGGGGACGAGGCCGGCGGCGGCGACGAACCCTAGGCGGCCGGGCGGCGAAGGAGGCGATGGCGGCGGCGGAAGGGCGATGAGCGACGCCCGCTTTCTTTATTTTTTGTTTTGTAAATATATTATCTAGTAATATATAATGACTCTCAAGTCGTTTTAATTCATCTCCATTCTCTGTTTCTATCGTTTGTTTTTACTATTCCTTCTTCATTCAACCCCTCAAGAGCTATCGGTTCCTTTAATTTGCTTCCCCTTCCAAATCGTTATCGGTTCTAATTCAACCCGGTTGTGTCAATCTTGAAATCGCTTTCGGTTCTAATTCGAACCCGCGAAAGTGATCTGTGTCCATCAAGACCCTTTGCCGGGAACGATTCAACCCGGTGGTGATCCGAGTCTTCACCGCCGGAATTTGTCGAATCCATGGAGTTTCGAGTTTCCCGCGCGCTGAACAGTTCATCACTTGCACGGCAAGCTTCAACACCGCCGGTGGATTAAATTCCGCAAAGGATGCCGCGGTAGTGATGAGCGAATCTGTAGTAGTGTCATAAGATCTCATCTATGCTAAAGAAAAAAGGGTTCTTTGATTACTCTTAGCACAGATTTTATTTTTCATGTCTTATAACTCATTTTATTTGCGGCTGCACTCTAGCATGTGGATCAAGGCAAAGAAAACTTGTAGCAAAAGACAGAGTGAATGATATTTGATACTTACAATTCTTCCATGAATGAGCCGTGTCTTTTACACAAGGTTAGAGTTCATCATATGCCTTGCTTCATCTCGATCTAAGTTCATCTCTTGACTTACCCGAATTGAATTTAGAGTTTTCTACGAGGGGTTAGTCCAACAAAATATCCAATGTCCACGCAAGCAATTCTTAGTTCAATAACCAAACTAGACTCCATGTCTAATTTAATTAAGAAAGGCTATTTAACCTAAGCACCACGCTTAATTTAAAAAAGCCTTTGGAAATACTCTTAAGCGTATTTCCAAACCAAAGCATACTATAGCAAACAAAGGTAACATGAAAGCATTACGAGATTTACTCAAATAGAGATCAAAGAGCATGATCATGGTGAGAGTTTTTTTTTAGATGCAAATGGTATGGATAGATGCAAAGGGACTAATCATGCAATGGATCTACTATGAGAAAATATAAACTAAGCGGAGTGAATGCATGAGTTGATCAAGTAAACATGCAATGCAATGCAATGCAAGAAATTAAATGATAACTACCCAATCAATTTATAGTCCATGAGCAAGACTTTCTCACCTTTAATCATACTTACCATGATGTGCGGTTTCTATAATAAATCACTTGAGATGTGTGCATTGAATTCTTGTGACGGCGACTTCTTCTTCAATCTATACATGGTTAGAATATTATACATATGAATACATACCTTTGAGATGGCGGGGGGTTCCAATGTGTGATGAATCTTGAATGATCGAGGCACCACAGGTTCTTCAATCTTTTTATTTTTCTTTTCTTGTGGAATCTTGTCGGAATGTCGCAACGACATCTTTTGTCCCTGTCTATTCCACAACTCAAACAGAACAAGGGTAATCCTACTAAAGCTAGTGATATACTAAATTAGCGACATCATGATCATTATTAAAGTCTTTTCACGCCAAATGCTTCCCCTGTAACGGCGCCAAAAAGCTTGTTGGCATTTGTTAAGTGCTAAAAGAATATGAAGGATTCTGCAAGTGCACAGAACACCTACCATTGTAGCTTTTCCCTAGGATGAGTATTCTAAAGTATCGTATCCACGGGGGAAGCTTTGGCTAAAGAATTCTAATAAGTCACAATCATGCATCTACTAACTTAGCAAACCACTAGACTATAGTGAGGGGGTAAATGATAAAGGGTAAGTAAATAACAAAGCATAAAATAATAGTATACCTAAGATTACAAAAGAGAACTAAACTAATCAAGAGGTCAAAGGGAGAGATCAAGGTTCCTGGATACTTCTCTATTACTTAGGTTCTATGATAGCAATTATACTAATGCACTTTGGAGCAAGAGTCCGTCCCAACTCTCGAAGAAGACTGGGAAGAAGGTAGTTGGGAGAAGGCTGCCAAAAGCTCTCTGAAACACCAATCCGAACGTGGTGGACTACAAAGGCCTTACAGAGCTGTCACCCCCAGGGCTACCACAACTATCCGTGGGATTGGGCGCAACCTCGAGATAACCTATAGCCTAGACACCAAGTCTACACTATCGATTACTACTCTAGCTACCTAGCATAACTAGAGCCCTCAATACGAGCGGAGATCCCATGCAATAGCATAACAACTATACTAACCATATATGAAATACATGGAAGTAAATAGAGAAGATAAATATATGAATCTTAAGTCTTGTAGAGAAGATACAAAGACATACCATACTCTGAAGACATCTCGAGCAGGGAGCATAGCTCCTCTCTCCTTTACTCTTGATTAGATCTAAGTTAGATCTAATCTAGTTCTAATTACATGGCTAATCTATCTCTAATTACATGACTAATCTTCTTCTAATCTACTTCTAATTCACTAATCCCGAGAGAGGTTATCCTTACATTGGGACACCTCTACAACGAGAGATAATGAATAGAATGAGATAGAATGAATTAGGATTTCACCACAGGGTCGGGGGTCTTCTTATATAGGCCTTGGCGATGAACGATAGCCCTTGGATCAAACCGACCTTGGCAGCAACGGTGTAGATACAACCTCAAAGTCGGTTACAAACCGACATAAAAACGGCGATTGGCCATAATTGCCTGGCGGCCGGCATAAAATTGCTGGCGGCCGCCGAGGGCATGGTCTCCTCTCTCGCCTCTCGTCTCTTCCGGTGTCTTCTGGTATCTTCTAGAGTGTTTTAGTCCACATTTTGGGTTGAGTTACTTCACGGTCAAGTCTTGTCATTGTATGAGATGTATATTCAAACTTTCTCCATTCTTCTCTACATTTATCTGTTAAGTCCCCGAAAAGATATAAATCACCAAAGCTCATGGAATTATGTTAGTTAGACCCTAGTCTATGTTGATATTCATTTTAAGCCCTTATCCATGTTTAGTTTACTAGTAATATTATGCTATAACAGGTGTCAACACTCGTCGCCGCCGGCGAAGGCTGCAACCCGCACCCCATCTCGGAAGCTCCGGCGGTCGACGAACACGTGTCAATTCCGGCCCAATCTAGCGGAATCGACAATTAGACTATAATAATATGAGTTTTGCATTTAATGCATTAATAACTTTATAGTAGAAATATTTATTTCCCATCGACCAAAGGTATATGAAGTTCAAAGCCTATATATTGTGTTGTTTTTATTTTTCTTTTTATTTACCAATCTGCACGCGAATATTTACCTTTGTTAATTTGGTATGTTTTGTCCATTTGTAGAGGTTGTGGCTAAAACAAATATAGGGTGGTAACGGCATCGGGGGCGGGCACACGTCCGCTGCGCCCTCACGACGCTGCTTGCCGGAGGTGGCGGAACCGGCCATCCGTTGCTGTTGCTCGCCGCGTGGAGTCCGTCGGGATCCCCTCGTCATCTTGGTTCTGGCTGGTGGGTGTCGGGCGGCGGAAGTGGTCCTCCCCACGGCGGCGGCATAGCCGGCGGCGGCGATTGGTGGCGGCGCCGTGCTACGATAGAGAGAAAATAAGTGAGGGAAAAGAGAGGGGATGCTTGGGGAGTGTACCGGCTTGCCAATTGCACTCCACGGCGACCACGGCGGCGATTGTCTCATAACCTAGCTATGGCGGTGGCGGAAATCCTAATTGGGGAAAACCGGGTAGCGGCGGAGGGGAGGGAGAGAGAGAGAGAGAGCAAGCGCGAGCACCGCGTGTTCCAGCTCTTTGCGGAGCTCTCGCTTGCTAGGGTGAGGTCGAGAGGCACACGTCGAGGGCGGGGGCTATTTATAGCCGCGCCGCGCGACCGTCTCGCCGGTGAGATATTTCTCGCCCGCCGGATCATTTCGTCGGCGGCAGCTGTTCCGTGGACTCTGATATGCTCCGCTGGTCCGTCTCATTGTCCTGACGTCGGTCGGATAGCTGGACACAGCCGGTAGTCGTGGTGTCGGATCATGGCCACCGGCAGCGGCTGTCAAGGTCGTTGCTTTCTCCCTGTGCGTGAGGATGAGTTGGCCGTGTGCAGCGGCAACACGGATGCGGCTCCAACTCCGTCCGTGCCACAGGCTTCCCGTGTTTGTGGCGGTACGGCGGGGGACGACGTGGCCGGGCGGCGTTGTGGCTCGGTTGCCGTCTCCAGGAGGGAGACGGTGCTGACGGCCAGGTTCCGCGTGTCGGCGTGAGGAAGAGGGAAGGGAAGGTGGGCGGAGCGGTTGTGCGATGCTGGGCCGGCCTGCACGGGAAAAGAGAGGGAGGGAGGAGAGGAAGGAATAGTGGGTTGGTGTAAGGTCCTAGATGGCTAGAGGGGGGGTTAAATAGCCTATAAAATTTTGTACAAACTCAACTTGACAAACCGATTAGTATAACAAATGGCGTAAAAGCGGTTTGCACTAGCTCTAGTGGTCTTGCAAGCCTTCTAGTGACAAATATGAATACAATTATGATCTCTATGTCACTCAAGAACTATGTTGCTACTCTAACTAGTGAGCAATCCTAAATGTGATCCTTAGGCTAGCAAGAACACCTAAACAAGCAAAGCTAGCTTTCTACACAATATAAGCTAGGAAGGTAAATGCAAGAGATAGAGCTCGATATACCGACGTGTAGAGGCAATGAACCAATCACCAATGTAGAGGATGAACAATCAAACACAATATGATGAAGAGCCAATCACCGAGACAAATGACACGTTGATGTGTTGACCCGGAGTTCACTTGTACACCGACAAGCTAGTCTCGGTTGTGCCGACCAACACAACGATGGTGCTTGAGCTAGGCGGTGCACTTGCTAGCCCCAAGCCACCACTCACAAGTGAGGTACCCAAGACACGAGCAATGTATTACTTGCAACTTCGTCTTCCCGATGAGGAATGCGTGATCCTCTTTACAATCAACCGGAGGTGGCCAAGAACAATCACCTTCTCTTGCCAACGCCTCCACCAAATCACCAAGCCGGCTAGGAGCGGTGTCTCCAAGAGAAACGGGAAACCAACCGGCTCACAACGATCCCCAAGTGCCTCTAGATGCAAGAGCTCGATGCAAATGCACTTGGAACTCCTCTTCTCTCAAGAATGAAGCTCACAATCAAGAATGAGACTGGAGGGCTTGTTGCTCAGCTCTAGGATGTTAGGAGTGATTCAAATGACCAAGAGAGAGAGCACAAGCTAGCCAACCATGTATATATAGCCCCCATCACGAAATCCAACCGTTGGGGGGCAAAACATAGTTTCTGCGGGGTGACCGGACCCGCCAGTGAGTCCGGTCGATGGGTCGGTCGAGTCGGTCAGACTAGACAACCATCCTGGCCCACGACCGACCGCAAAGCGAGTGCGTCTGGTCACCAGATGATGCCTCCGGTCAGTGGTTCCGGTGTATGCGTCCAGTCAATTCCCAGAAGACGACCCCAAAAACATGCTTACTGGAAATTTGACCGGAAGCACCGACCGGACCGTCCGGTCAGATCTCGTGCATCCGGTCATGAGTCTGGTCGCCGAATCCGGTCACCACTGAGCTGCGAAAATCCATCGTTGTGTTGTCGTTCCTTCACCTTTGCTCCAAACCGGCTTCCGTCACTTGATTCTTGTTACCAACACGTCGAAGAACACCTCGAGCACTTGTGTTAGCATTTTAAAAACCATTTTCATCAAGTACGGAGTTAGCTCTTTAGGTTAGAAAATGCATGCAAATGAATTTTGAACCTAAAGGCATTAGAGGACCGATATGTACGATAAGTTTCCCCTCTTTATAGTACGGCTTATCGATCCTATAATCACTCACACCCTCTATAGTGTCTTGAGTGTGAAATCAAAAGGCCCTATGGTTATACCTTTTCCTTGAGCCAATTTGATCCTCAAATTCCTCCAAGTCGGACGCTTGATCATCTTTTGGATCACCTCGATCCATCCTCCATGATCACCATGCTCCAAGCTTGACATGACCAATCTCAATCTAGCCAAACACTTAGCATCGAGAGATTAGTCCTTAGGTGTCACAAATTAGCCAAAACCAAACTAGAGATCTTCGGTTGGGCGGGGTTTCTTTTCCTCCTTCTCTCTTTCTTTTTCTTTTTTTCCTTTTTCCTTTCCTCTCTTGTTTTCTTACTCTTTCATTCATTTATTAATTTGTAATTCCACTTTAGGTCTTACCAAAATTCGTGAAACAATTTAAGGTGTAAAATTAGAAGGGAAATCATCGGTGTCAAATCAAAATTCGGTTTTTGAAAAGTTTGAAATTTTAGCAAATTTTGAAAAATGGCCAACAGTCGGGGTGTTACAACTGGTGCCTCCCTTCTTCGTTGGGCGGATCCTATGTTCGGCCCCCTCGACATCGAAATTGCCCTAGGCGGGGAGTGGCACCAGATCATCGGTACAGTGGGCAATGTCGGCACACCCACAGACCCGCTCGCGCTCGAGCCGTTTGTGGGCACGGAGCCTCCTGCCCTGGTGGACCTAATGCTTGATGATCTTGAGGCCTCCCTCGTCGTGCATCCATCTACCATGATGACCTCCCAAGCAGCGCAGACGGAGCCTCCTTCGCCGCTACTTTTGGTCCAAAGCACAACCGCGAGATGCGGCCACGCCCGAGGTCCGTGCACCGTCCGTGGGAGCTTCCACGTCGGCGTTCCGCCAGCGGGGCTGGATCACGTCGACCATGAGCCACCGGCGGACCCACCGGACAGCCCTAGTTGCGAGCCTGTCCGGTGAGGCTGCGACCCTTCCGGGCCCGATGTGGCGGAGGAAATCCCGCATCTATGGTGACCGCGGCTGCCCCCACGGCTGCATCCGTCATCGCCTTCCTTGACTCCATCACCATGTCGCTCGAAGACCCTCGGGAACTGCGGCTACACGGCGTCTACGGGCCACTGCGGCACGGGCTTGGTGGCAAGTCCGCCAACGTGACCCAAATCCGGAACGCCAGGGCGCACCTAGTCATGTTGAACAGATTGGAAGGTCGTCCGGCCCTTTCAAACTCGCCTAACACGGCACTAGAAGTGCGTTTCCACCTTCACTTTGGAGGGGAGATCACGGCGGCCAAGAGAGAAAGATGTGAGCGGCATTCCCCATGTTGCGTCATCATCTTACGAGGGCAGCGCCGCCCGGACCGGCGTTGTCGTCGCCCGGTACTTGTAGCGCATCGGCTATAGCTTTATTACAACTTCTTTGCTTCCCATTTGTTTGAGCCAGCGCCTTGTGTTGTGTTTCACCACTTTGACCTTTGGCATCTCGTTGTCGGCCACTGTGGGATTTGTAAGAACTCTACTTTCCCTTAATACAACACGTGCTTAAGCACGTTTTTGAAAAAAAAAAAAAAAATATGGTGTGGCTGTGGATTTGACCTAAAGTAGAAGTTGCATGGATGTAGTTACTTGATGCATGGAGGTTTTGGGTATGACATAAGATTTTGTTTCCAAATGTTTAGTTGTTTATATTGATGATGTGTTGCTTAACATTTTGTAGATGGAATGTTTAATGGTGGCAAATTAAAGTTAGAGGAAATGGACAGGTTTGAAAACATGCAACAATAAGTTTAGTTTTTAGTAGAGATCCTAGCTTTGATGATTTGGTTAGGCATTGTCGTGATAAGTATGGGTGGCCACTCAGCTTGAGAGGTAGATTTGAATGTGGGAAGGAACAAGCACACTATGCATTGATGTCTATGTCATGTGATGATGAATGGAAGAACTACATACAAGTTCTGAAGAGTAGCAACGTTAGATGCTTGGAAGTTGTTGTGGAGAAGGGGTCTAGGCCTTTTGTGGTGGTGGTTGATGGTAATGTGGGATTGGAGCCCGTAGAGCACCTTACCCAAGAAAAAGAGTTGCAACCGGTGTCGTTAGAGAAGTTGACATATCAATGGTTCTCGGTGGCTTGAATGATGAATTTGATGAGGAGGCATTTGGGGATGGAGATAGAAGTTGGAATATCAATGACATATCCCTAGGATCGAGGGATGACGAAGACGGTGTTGCCTCGGAGGGACGAAGATGAGCTGACTTCAGGGCAAAGCAATTCGGATGATGTTTTGGAGGCTGAGTAGAGGTCCGAGCCTAGTAGCGAGGATGAAAGCGATTTGTGTGAGATAGTGTTTTCAGAGTCATTAAAAGTCCTAGTTGACTGGTCACTGAGAACGAAGGACAACGATGCGAAGCTTAGGCAATTGAAGGAGGTCCATGTGGAGATACCATCTGTGCCGAACTTCATGGACATAAGTATGATTGATGAAGCAGTATGTGACACCGATTTTACGTTGTTGTACGATGTGGTGCCCGAGAGTGAGGAGATGGAGATTAAGAAGGGAATGGTGTTTGAAACATTGGAGCATCTCAAGTACTTTCTGGCGGATTACACCATTAGGTTTCACAGGCCCTTACTGAGTTACGCCTTTGCAACAAGAACATGAGGTACACGGTGCTTAGCAAGAAGACATGTGGTTGGAGAGTCCGGGCTCGAAGTTGAGGAAGAAGACATGGATGTTTTGAAATGTGAACCAATCTCACACCTGTCGATCTGCTAAGCCGAAGGGGTTCCATGCCCAAAACACAGCCTATTATCTTGGTCCTTGTATTGTCGGCGTTGTTAGGGACAAAAGCGATACATCTGTTTCTTCCATGAACGGAACCATATGGGGGTTCACCGGATATCGTGTCAAGTACTCCAAGGCATGGTGAGCAAAACAACATGCTATAGAGTTGTTGTGGGGTGATTGGAAGGAGGCGGCGTACAACCAAGTGCCAAGGATTCTTAGTGCCATGAAACACTTCAATCCAGGTCTTAGGTGGTATCCTGTTGTAGGTCGGATAGTGGATGACATGAATGGCATGCCAAAACATGTTCTGCAGAGATTGTTTTGGTGTTTTTCGCAGTCAGCAGAGGCGCTCAAGCATTGTCGTCCCTTAGTGTTTGTTGATGGAAAAATTCTTACAAGTACCGGGGTGTTTTGATGACTGTAGTTGGAGTTCACCCGGACAATCAACTTCTCCCTTTAGCATTTGCTTTGGCTGAGGGTGAGAATAATGACAACTTGTGTTGGTTCATGAAGCTTGTTAGAGAGAATGTCATTCGTCGTGCGTCCTCGAAGATTTGCATGATATCAAATCGACATCCTGGTTTGCTCATGGCTGCGAGAGAGCATATAGATGGACTCTCTCCTCTTGAGCATCGTTGGTGCATGAGGCACTTTGCCGCCAACATATGGCGACGACAAAAGGAGGTTGTGTAGAAGTTGGAGTCACTGTGTACTTGTCGCACCAAGGAGAACTAGCTAAGAGACGCTTGCCGAGTTGAATAAGATCCTCATTGGTCAGGCGAGGACCATGTTGCGAGGCAGACACTTTTCCTATTTTACTTTGCATAAATTCCATGAGACATGTGATTTACTTTTATGGCCCTAGATGATTTGCGCGAAGTCCTGGGTTCCCCATGCAAATCTTTTTTTTCTCCTCATGTTATTTTGTAAATTGTCAAACGACCTAATTTGGGAAATAAAATTTGTCAAACTATTGGAGATGCTCTAAGGTAGGGCCATACACCAAGCGGTAGTGAACACCAGAACCCCGCACAATGTTTATCCCTATATTGTCAACCATATAAAATGAATCGGGGAAAGTTACTGGGGTTGTCGTAGACATCTAGCCTTCCTCCCCTCGGCCACGCCTTCCAGATCCATACGGCCCCCTCCCTCCCAGCTCTAGTGTGCTCACAGGCGGGGATTGGGTGCAGGCCCCCGCTCTAGTCCTTAGTGTTAGGTGTTTCTTAGAGTCTCGTAGTGGGTAGTCCCAAGATGGGTCCTGCCTTGCGACCCCCGTCGTCGCCGCCGTTGCAGCCGCCACGGTTCTCATCGGCTTCCTCTCCAACGCCGTCACTGTCGATCAAATGTCAGTGGTAATAAAATAAAGTTGCTCTACTTCTCTGCAGACCTCCCCACCATCTCCTCCAACTCCAATTCCACCGGTTCCTACCACCGTCGAGGTCCGCGCTCCTTCGCTCCTCTATCTCCGCCACCACCATCCGTCTCTCCTCACCAGCCTCCGGTCCTGGTGCTTCCTACTTCTCTAAAGGCGGCTCCTCGGCTGGTGGTTGTTTGACTGCTCCGCCTTCACCTGGGATCCGGCTATGAGCTTCTTCAACCTCCAGCAATGATTTCAACAACATGCTTCAGTTGCCGGGATGCTTCCCCAACACAAGCTCGGCCGACCCTATATCAACTGAAACAGCAATCATCCATTTTGTTCCACCTATATCAACTGTAATCCGCACATTCCAGTGTAGTAGGAGAATTCAGCAATGTATGAGACCAAGGTTAATAATACAGCCAACTACTCATCGTATAAATCCTCGTAGCCTACCTCTGTCCACTCATATAGCAATTAAATTTTCATGATTAATATATGGCCCACTTATCTCTCTCATAGGTTTCTTGTTCTAATGTCTGTAGACTTGCAACCGTTTCTCCACTCTCAATATCTGTCTCCTCTTTTCTCTCCTCCACATCAACCCACTTGTGAGTGCATATTAGAGTGGATGCTGGAGTATCCAGCGGCTGAACATGGCAAAACCCCTCTCCGGTTCGTACTCCGGGGCCGTATGCCCACCGCCCTGCAATGCCAATGCAAATTCATTCCAGTTGGTGACAAGCTAAGGTACCTGATGAATATAAAGATGACATTGTAATAGACCAAATGTGCATTGCATGCTCGAGAAAGTACTTTGATTGTCGCGAACGTCATGTTGTTGGAGTAACTTATCGTGAATCTGCAGAATAAGAACAGAGATGCATGAATGAATCATCCACGACGAACACAGACGACAACAGAAAGTTTGGCAACAGTCAGATGGGGAGTTTAAGTACCCACCCGGCGGCTTGCCCACCGAGATGCCACGCCCTCCAGTCGTCGACGATGGGGAAGTTGAGCGATCTGACCCAGGCCTGGGTGCCCAGGTGTGGCACAATCAGGTCATGGTCGCCGCTGCAACCAACCAACAATGGGATGCCATTCAATTCTCCATGTCATCAGGAGACAGATTTATCAGAAAAATCGCAGGGGTGCCTTACCTGTATACCAGGGCGCGGTAACCTCTGGACGTCAGGTTCCGGTGGTACTTGATGACACTGGAGAGGTCATACTCGTAAGGCAGATCTCCATCGTGGCACCTCACCCATTCGTCCACTGTTCCCTGATCAGTTTAGTGATTGGCTTTGGATTAGAATTGATTCTTCTCATTATTGCTGAATGCTGACAACAACAATGTTACTGACCTTCTTGATCCCAAGAGCTTCCCGGGTGTGTTTATCGTTTGCCCAGAAATACGACAGGTAGTTGCGGTAGGTCTGTATATGTACGTGCAGCACACAGAGAGAAATGAACGAATGATAAATGAAGTTACAGATAAAATGAAAATAAAAGTCCTTTTTATGTAGTATGGCACTCCCTGGATGTAGAGGCCGGATTTTATTATCCATTATCTAAAAAAAATGTAGTATGGCACTGAGCAGAGTGGCACTGAGCAGAGGTGCTTATTATAGGTGATGTGTACTCACGATGCAACCAAATGGAGGACGAGCTGGTGGATGATTTAGCATCCCTCTTCCCATCTCCGCCCTCAGGATCCTTCTACCATCTGAGCCATCCATTCTTCTGCTGATAACATTCGGTGCAGGAGATGCGTAGACGCAAGTGTCCAATAAAATTTGTTCATTGTAAACTTCCTTGATGAGCTGCATCGAGGCAGTGTAAGTCATGTGGAACAATAATCGACAACTGACTAATGGTAACCATGCATAGCCAAATTGAAGCGTACATATTACTGATACTAGCTACATTCAGAAGAAGCTTACATTGTTGAAAGTATTCAGAGCCTGAGCACACAGCGCATTTTCAGGATTGGTGTAGTCCTCTCCTTGGCAGTGCCCCAATATTGTCTGAATGCAAATAGTAGCAGAGAGGCTCCCGGCGCCCGCTCCGTGGGCGACTTCGGGGCGGCGCCCGCCCCGCCCAAAGGTCTCCCCCGCCGGCTCCTCCTCCGGCCGCCGTCGCCCGCGGCCGGCGGCGTGCCAGCGACGGCTGCCCCCTCAACAAGGGGCGCCGCCCTTTAGCTCCGCCACTCTCCACCTCCATTCTATCCCACCTCCCCACCCCCCTTCCATCTCGATCCCTCCGGCGTGCTTGCCGCCTGGGGATGGCCGGTCCGCCGTATCCGTGCCCCTCCCGGCGGATCTGTCGCGGCGGCTCCCCGCGATCCCTTCCGGCGGAAGAACCGGCGTGTTCTTCGCCGGGCGGCGCATGGGGGGGCTGGCGGGCTCGGTGGTGGCCGGTCCTTGGCTTGGCCCCGCCGATCCGCCCTCGCGCTGCACTTCCGCCCGCTACCGGACGTCGGCCGCCGCGGCGGCGTCTCTCCTCGGGCTTACGGTTCAGCGGCCCGCCGGATCTCGGCCTTCGGGGTCGCTCTCTTCTCCGACGCCCGCCGGTGGACTGCGGGGCGGCCCACGGGATGGTGCCGGCCGTGCGCTGCCTTTTGGGGCCCTGCGGCATGGCAGCCATGAGGACCCGGTGGGGCGGCTCGGGGGAATGGGGCGAAGCTCGGCGG
The DNA here is from genome assembly GCA_015847255.1 of Hyparrhenia diplandra. Taxonomy (NCBI): domain Eukaryota; kingdom Viridiplantae; phylum Streptophyta; class Magnoliopsida; order Poales; family Poaceae; genus Hyparrhenia; species Hyparrhenia diplandra. The sequence goes on along the minus strand of JADLZK010012386.1, from coordinate 54,603 downwards.
CCTCGGCCGGGCGGGGCGACGGTGGCGCCGGGCGCCACACACCTCCCGGGGGCGTCGTCATTATTCCACCTGCAGCGGCACCGGGAGGCCGTCGGCCCAACCCTTCTTAACGCTCGTCGGCAACGGTGGTGGCGCCCGTGGTGGTGGAGCCGCAGGTGATGCGGCCGTGCCCGGTGGCCGTGGTGATGCTTCAAGCATGCGGTTCACCTCGCCGTCGGCCTTGGAAGTTGGGTTTCTTGCGGGTTGGGGTCGAAGGACCTCTGGTGCTCTCTATTGCGTTGTTGGCGTTTGCGGACGTCGATCTCCTTCCTGAAGGCAATGCATGAGCTCTCCTGCAGCTACCCCTTTGGTCGGTTTGCTCGCGCCGTGCTCTTCTGCTGCGCCTTGTTGAGCTTCGACTTTCTCCTCACCTAGGTATGTCTAGTTGGTGTTCGTTGTAGCCATAGTCAAGGTCGCCGGTCGTTGGTTCGGGCGGATGCTTTGCCGCCGGTATCTTGTATGTGCTTGCGCTGTATCCGGCGGATGCTTTGCCGCCGTTGTGGTCGTCATCTTTCCGGCGGATGCTTTGTTGCCGAGGTTGGTCCGACGGATGCTTTGCCGTCGGAATGTTAGCGGATGCTTTGCCACTGCGAGGTCGTGTTTCTGGCGGATGCTTTGCCGCCGTGGTGTTCGGTGGATGCTTTGCCACCGAGGTTTTACGGCGGTGCTTCGCCGTCGAGGAGGTTACGGTGGATGCTTTGCCACCGAGGTCGCGGTCTTTCCGCAGATGCTTTGCTGCCGAGGTGTTTCTTCTACGGCTTAGATCACCATTAGCTACCTAGGTGTCGAGTTATCCTTTGTACGGGCGCAGCTTCTTTGGGGTTGTTAGGTGGAGGGTCCCCCTCCCCTCGCTTTTCTTGCTTTTCGTTTTTGTGTTTACGGTCTACGTTGGTGTTTTCGCCTGTGATATCTTCTCGGCATCGGGGCTTGTTGTATTTGGATTTGGTTTTCCTCCTCTTAATGAAATACGGGTGAACGGCCCGATCGCGAAAAAAAATAGTAGCAGAACAGTGTTACAGAAAGAATATGCACTGCACAGTACAGTGGCGTGCACTTAAACTGTGATAAAATTGTACACAGAATTGCAGATGGGAGTGGAAGAACTAGAATACTATCTAGATGATCTTAATAAATTATACCTCATACAATTGATCTGATATAATACCAACTCCATGTGCATAGGGTACTCTAGAATTGTAATCAATAATTTCCCCCGTGAATGGATTACCAACCAGATAGCCCTAAGAGGATATAAAACGACGAAAGAACATGTATATCATCAGGCTAAGTCACCGACTAGAACAGTTAATTGCATGGTATTTTCTTTGGCTATAGAAAATTGTATGATGGGTATACCTTCAGATTAGGAAAGGACCTCCTTCCAACCTCAACACCTGAAGAGGATCAAGCACAACTAGCTGATCAGTACATGAATCATCTCAATGAGCCGCCACAATAGCCATATATGATGGAGAATTGCCAAACTGTGAACTGGTTGTTACTTTTCTAAAGCAAAAGGTCAATCAATACCTTCTGAAATCATCTGCCCGAGAAATGGTACAATTCTTCCATCAATGGACTCTCCACCAATGTAGAAAGGATTCGCATGGTACTTTCGGGATGATCACTGAACCACTGGAAACCGAGGGAATATATATATATAAACAGGCAGCATAAATAAACATTCAAAGATTCCCAACTAACTTTATGCGAGTGGTAGATTGATGCCCTATTCAATTAATTCCATAGCAACAAGATTGCAGTGGATCGAAGGGGATTTAATCCCTTTTACCCTCTTCAATCCTTTCTGATCCATATCAAACTGAACAAAGTCTGAAGACTTGTTCGGTTAATCTACAATGCAAGGGAAATGGACATCCCCAATCCCTTGGATTAGGTCCTTCCATTCCCAAGAATTGGAAATTAATCGAACAAATGGAAAGCAAATTATTCAGCATGCACCTTGATGAGGAAGTCACGTAGCTGCAGTGTGGACGAGATGTCTCCAACATCGTAGCCTTTAGGATCTCGGGAAAAGGAAAATCCTGCTCCAACCGGCGAATCAACAAAGAGGATATGTGACACCTACATGCAGAGTGAGTGATTTTTTTTTGAATTTTCAGAGCGAGTGATTTAACAATCAAGTGCTGCTATTCAATTAGACTGAAACATGAGCAAGTACGCAGCAAGAGAAATATAGTACCTGACCACCACCAACCTACCCTGCCTAACCAGTTAAATACTTTTCCAATTTTTGCTTATAGTTTTCATCAGTATCACCATTTGAGAGGTTTGCATTTGTTATCACCAGACTAGTCAATGACAAGTACACGTGGGATTCCAAATCCTATTTCGCCGCTAACACAGACATCTAATCGTGTATCCGATGACCGATCCCATATTTTCTTTTTTCACGTGGGATCACTTTTGTAATGTTTTAGTCAATCTAAATCTTAATTTTTATATATTTTTAATTCATTAAAATATGTTTTGTAGTTAAATTTTAAATTTGTTTTTCATTATTTTTGTTTATTAGAATTTTGAATAAGTTTAAATATTAAATAGACTTCAAATCTAAAATTAATATTCCTATTAAAAATATAAGTAACTTTTGGTATAACAAAGATGTAACTCTATACTAAAATGGGCTAACACTGATATGGACCATGACAAAATTGGGCTAAAAAGTAACTATCTGGATACGTTTGCTGACCAACTACATACTATCTAATCAAATTTGAGATCCCCTAAAAAATCTAATAAATTTGAGAAATTCCACAAATACGAAATATATTTTTATTTAGTATAAAAATACATACGGACACTCTAAGAGCTCACCTCTAGAATCCTAAGTGCACTGTTTGTACATGAATAATTATTGTGACAAACGTTTTCTATTAACAAAGGCGGGTGGTTTAACGGATAGTTTACACTGTCGGTATGTCCGCCTAAGATTTTCTTCTTTTGTCAATGGTTTGCAAAAATAACAAAGTGCCTTTCAAAATTTAAATCCATAATGTTCAGTACATGCAACATTTCCATGCCATTGCACAACACAATTGTTTGTTACATGTTTTTGTCAACATTTGGTCTTCTTGTATTGAACATTTTAGTCCCTAAATGATATCAAATGAAAAAAAAAACTATAAAAGTTTCATTTGTCAAAGCTCTAATAGTTTGGAATTTTCAAAAACTTAGATCTCACAATCTAATAATTTCAAAACAAATACTAGAGCCTTCAAATGTTTTCAAATAAAAAAAATTCAACTACAAAGTTATAGATTGTGTTGAGAAGTACAACATAGATTAATCAATGCCGTTTGAAATTTCTAAACTTTTAATTTTGAATTTTTATGATAGAAAATGAATATTTAGGAATTTGAATGAGTTTAAATTTAAAATTTATTGAGAACTAAAACATTTATGTATACGGTGTCAATTGTTTGCCTCTTAGAATGTTCGCCTCTAAAAATGATTAACGAGAGGCGGGCGTTTGTTTGGAGCTCTCACCTAACCATTTATAGAGGTAGCTCCAATAAATGCCTACCTCAATTAATCATCATGTGCCTACCTAAAGTTGTTTTTCTATGAACTTAGCAAAAATTGAACTAAACATTTTTGACCAATAACGATTTTAATCAAGAAGTTTAAGTTTTAGACCTTATCAAGCACTACAACAATGATACATGTCTCCATTCCAAGCTCATTTAAAAAAAAATCAAATGTTTAAATTTTAAAATCTTAATAAAACTTAAAATTTATATCAAGCAGTTTTAAAGGTTATGATTTATGCAATGATTTTAATGAAAAGGTCGTTAACTACAACAATGATATACAAAATGATTTTAATGAAAAGGTCATTATCTACAAGTTTTATCATCGAGTTGTATAATATTGATGTAAGGTTAATTTAAGCCAAAGTCATTTTAAAAGTTATGAAACTTATTGCTAGGCTATCTCATGACTATTTTACAGTAGACCGTTTTTAACATCAACCACCCCTAAAAAGTAACATTTATAGAGACACAGACCCGTGACCACCCCAGTAAACTATTGAAACCTTAATATTTTACAACATTACTTGAATTAATATTTCCACGGTCTGCAAGGTATAGGTTTCAAGCATCACCTTCCATATCTTGTACACAAAATAATATGAAAACTTTTTTCGTAGTGACACAAAATTGTTTACCCTATCATTTCGTTGGACATGCATGAGAAAAGTTAAAAGGTTAACAGGCATGGATCATCAGAAAATTGTTTACCCTATCATCACGTGAAGAAAGCTATTCTTTACAAACGTTATTAGTTAAGTAGTTACTCTTATATAATATTACTCTATAATGACAGCCTGTGTTTCATCAGAAAATGAAAGAAAAAAAAAACAGGTTGCGTGTCGTATTGAATCGGTAGAAGCGAAGAAGCAACTGAAAAGAGATCTATGAGTTAACCTTTGACCACGAGTTTTGGTTGTATTGCAGGCGCGGCAGGGTGCCGTTGTAGGGCTCCACGACGAATCTGATGGGACCTGCGAGGCGAAGCGAGCGCCGCATCCAGCATCTTCTTTAGTGATCAGTTCATTCACACGAACACACAGAATGCAAATCAAAACCGGTCACTCTGCATGCATCATCCATATCTTACCAATCTCGTAGGCGAGGGCGCTGAAGACGGAGCAGCGGTCGCCGCCGGTGAGCCAGACGAGGAAAGGTGCGTCGCTGGAGGCGCCTGACTCGGACTGGACGAAGTAGTAGAAGAGCTCCACGCCGGCGTCCTCGTCCACTGACCACCTCCACATACCTTCAGAGCAACAGCAGCAATTGAATCCTAAATGTGCCATGGATGAGAAGGATACTACTAGAACTTAGTAGAAAGAACACGCACCCTGTTTCGAGGTGGAAGGGGAGGTCACCGTCGTAGCCAGGCAAGCTGGTGACGACCCGGCCGGAGGAGCCGGAGGCGAAGGCGACGACGGCCAGGAAGCAGAGGAGGAAGAGACAGCGGCGGGAGCAGAGGCCGCGGAGGAATCCAGGCGGCAGGAGGCGGCGAGGCCGTGGCCGTGGCCGTGGCGCCGTCACCATCTGGATCTGGTAGCTAGACGTACTTGCAGCTCAGCTGCAGTCGCTGTCGCAGGTGGACGGAGAAAGAAAAGGTTCCGCGACGGCGGGCATGTTTAGTCGCTGAAAAGTGACGTTGATAAGTGTTACAATCTTTTATCACATGTATGATACATTAAATGTTGATAAAAAAAAAAATTACACATTTAACCGAAAAGTGCGAGATCGAATCTTTTAAAGCCCAATTAGTTCAGAATATGACCATAATTATTAAATATAAACAAAAAAGTCTTCTGATGTAGTCTAACCGAAAAAATATTTCACAAACTAAACACATTGTGTGCTCGTGTCATCACGTGGGATGGTTGGTGTGGTGACCTGCATCGTAACACGGGAGGCTACGTTGATGGGAGGTGGGTGGACCGGCACGACGCCACAATGTACTTGTGAACTTTATATTAGTCTTTATATACACTATTATATGTTCCGTTGCAATGCATACGTTGCTAATTTTCTAAAAAATCTATATTAAGATACTCCCTCAAGTACTCAAAGATAATATACTAAAAATAATAATAAAAGATCAACAAGTGCTACTCTCGGTTGGTGTTGCATTTGCAGAGTTTGATTCCTACCATGCCGATTATCTATCTATCACTTATAAAAGTTAATCCTCACTGTATTTTCTATCTCAACATACAAGCCATCGACATCGTTTTTTCACGGTATCCATGTCGCCTACCACTAAAAGCTATGTCATCTCACTAACTTTCAATTTTTTTAATGTAAATAATTTTAATAGGAATTGATGTAAGAATATGCGGATGATCTATCTTAGATATGTAACAATTTTAATGTTCATCGGTGCCAATCATTGAGCTTTAAGGGGCGACAGGGCGGACCGCAAGCCGCCTCCGGTGATCACCGCCGGCGACCTTTGCCTCTCACCCGCCTCAAAGTAGGGGAAACGCATCGGGCCGACGAGCGCTTTCATCTAATCGTGGTAATTTCTCCCTCCCCTCCCATCCCCTTTCTTTTGAACCTAGGAGTTCCTGCGTTGTTGATAGTGTCGAAGAGCTTGTCGGGTTTCGATTCGTCCTAGTTAGGTTTAGAGGGTGCTAGATTGTGTTGTTCTTCGCTAGATCGTTCCGTGTTGAGTTTCCACGTCGTTTTGGTCCCCTGCTGACCATGCTCGGGAAGGGGAATCGTCGTCTTACGATGGCGAGACCTCTGTCCATGGTGGGCGACATAGATGATGATGAGGATTTATTGAGCTCGGAGGATGATAGAGATATGATTCGGCTTTTGGAGGATGATAGAGGTATGCATCGGACTGCCAAACGAGCAACGCAATCCAATGATGGCGATTCCAGAGGCTGGCATTCGATAGGAAAAATCAGTCAGAGATTCAGAAATTCAGTATCAACAGATGAACGAGCGGGAATTCCTTTAGAGGAATGGATGAACCTAGAGCTACCCGATTACAAAGCCGAGAAGAGTTATTCGATAGTTGTTGGTCTGCCAAAAGCATTCTCAACTAGATGAACTAACAATAAGGAAGCGTTTGCAAATTCTTGCCCACCTCCTGTAGCAATGATGAACTCTGATTCGATGGTGGTTGCAAAAATACCAATTCAGTTCACATGGCCGAGCATAGCTGAGAGCAGAAGCAACAACGAACACACTAAGGTACAACAAGCACAACAATCGGTACAACAGCCAAAGAGGAATAATCAGATGGATGATGCCCAAAGCTGACAATCAAAGCCAATTGAGGTATCTGAAACTGTCTTTGAACAGAGGAAGGAGGAACACAAAATAAAAAATGGGAATGTTAGAGCCCCAAGGAGGATTGTCAATAGAGGACATCATATCGTATTCATATATCCCACCGAGGCCCGGTAAGAAAGCACAACCAAAGCAACAAAAGCAAATACACCACCGGTGGAGTGCGGATCCCAAGCTAGGGTTTCGAGACCCGGCGACCCCACGATATCCTGCATCCGCCGATGAAATCCGTCGATTTGGCCATCGGGCAAGAAAAATCCCACAAATCCAAAGAAAATCAAAGAGAGAAGAAGAGAGTGATTCAAGAAGAGGAGATGGAGAGGAAGCAGATCCATGGGAAGAAGGAACAAGAAGAGGAGAGGTATCAAGAAAATCGCGTCAGCCGGGAGGCATACCATCAGCAAGGCTACCGTGGGGGTGACAAGTATCATGAGAGCCACTATATGCAAGAGGAAGAATCCAAGATCCTCCAAGAGTGGGTGAAGCCGATCGAGGGTACGAGATATCCCATATCGGGGAGAGAGCATGAAGAATTCGAACCGCAAAAGAGGAGGAGACCAATATGATGAAAGAGATCTCAGCTACAAGATAGATGACAAGAAAAGAGGTTATCGAGAGTAAATCGGAGCAAAGATGGTCAATACAGGTATGAGCAAAGCCAATCTTCTGGGGGTTCTTTGAAATGCTGGAATTGCAATTTAACTGGACACCATTATTCTGATTGTCAAAATGATCCATATTGCTATAAATGCAAGCAAACCGGGCACAAATCAAATAGTTGCCCTCAGAATGATGACAGAATTGGCAAGGATAAAAGTATCAAAATAGAGATGAAAAAAGATGCTAGTCTAGAAGGAAGAGATGAAAGGGCTAGACCCAGTAAAGGTCTTAGCATATGTGCAATGGGTATGCCAGGTCAAATGTTCTATTCTTTGAATATTCCCGTTGATAAGAAAGTTGAGAAGAAGGAAGGTGAACAGAAGATTAGAGCTATTGTATCAGTACTAGAAGGTAGAGGTACAAGGAATAGAGTTATGACAGAATTGTAGTATAGAGCTGATTCTGAGTGGAACTGGGATGTGAGAAGAATATCTAATAGTGAGTTTCTGGTGACAATGCCATCAAAGGCAATGTTGAATCTTCTCATCAATATGAAGCAAATTAAATTTGTCACTTCTGATGTGTTGGCGGTTGTGGAAGAAACCGACAGAGATCCGTAGGTATTTGTTGTACTCAAAAACATGCGGATTAAAGCCAAAGGAAATCCGGACATTGCCGGATCTGAATTTGCAGTGCTAGAGCTAGCCTAATTGGCGGGTGAACCAGAGCAAGTACATATCCCATCCTTGAAATGGAAATCAGTCTGGATTCAGGTATCCTGTAAAGACCCCAAGAAGATTGGAGGTGCATCTGAGGTCTACATAAATAAAGAAGGTAGAAACATTTATTGTCTCTATTCGGAGAAAATGCCAAGCCTGTCACCAAATAAGCATGATGATGATTTTGATCTAGATGAGGATGAAGTAACCGATGAAGAAGAACCTGATTCTCAAGATTGCCTATTTTGATCCAGTAAGTCCCCACCAAGAGATTCAAGGAAAGAAAAACAGAATCAAGATGCCAGTACATCCTCTTAGAAGACCAGACAAAGGGGGCATACTATGCGGTCTCTCTTGGAGTATGAGCTATGTCAAAACAATGCAGTAGTTCAGCAAGTCCACATGAACAAAGAAAACAAGCTGGAAGATATAGAGAAAGGGAATAACAAAGATGGATATCCGGGAGGAGGAGAAAACTTAGAATAATCAAAACTTCAATCTAAATGAGTCGGGATTTCTTGAAGTGATGGAGTCACCTAAAAGTTATAACACAACATTGAAAAGTGGCTCTCTAGAGAATGATGAACTACTCATGCGAGGAGATGAGGTGAGTCAAGAACATACCAAGATAATAGAAGTTGAGGAAGGGTCGAGAGGCCAGCAAGTGCTTACATCCCAAGACTACCAAGAGCTATCAAGCCACAAGACATAGCAACAGGACACAAGATAATGGTCTCAGGATTGAAGACAAAGCTAAAGCTAAAACGACATCAAGCTTACTGTAAGGTATAAATACTAACCCCTCTCAAATCTCAAATCTTAATATTGAATCTATTGCAAAAACTTGTGGTATTTGTTTTGGTAATGATGATGCTACTAGAATAGCTAACCCGTCTTTAATCCAAGCTAATGAGGAAGCCGAGAAAGCCATTTTGATAGCTAAGACAAAAATTGCTTGAAAGTTCTAATACTGCTCTAAACCAAGAAGAAAGAGATATTTTCCCGATATATCACTGATAGTGTTTAATAGTACTAAGAGTTGTTGGGAGCTTTTGTGCATTTAGAGGTATTTTAGAGATATTCTTGCTCAAATCATAGAGGAATCAAATTTTATCCTTTGATAGAGGCCTGTTTGGATCTCTGAGCCATGAAGATTCTTTTTGGAATGTTAGAGGTATTGGCAATGCAGCAAGAAGAAAGCAATTTCTCGAACTCAAAGCTATTCATGATTTTGACTGTATCTGTATCCAAGAGACAATTAAAGCTGATTTCAGACAAAGAGAACTAGACAGATTGGCTGGACATAGAGATATGAGATGGAGCTGGGTGGCATGTATAGGCCACTCAGGTGGTATGCTAATGGGAGTAGATGTTAATGTTGCCCAGGTCATAGAGATAGACCAGGGGACATTTTCCAAAGCTTGCAACTCCCAATGATTGATGATAATTTTGAATGGGTCCTTATTAATGTGTATGGACCAGCACATGATGACGAAAAAGATGGAACTCCTAGATGAAATACAAAACAAAATTCTGAGCTTAGATCTCCCAATAATAATGGGTGGTGATTTCAATTTAGTGAGAGCAACAAATGAAAAGTCAACTGAAATGTAGATGTGAATCGGATGGGGCATTCAATGAGATGATAGAGGTAACTGCACTTAGAGAGTTACATAGATTAGGAAGCGGATATACTTGGTCCAACAAACAAACACCACCAATACTTTATGTATTAGACAGTGTTGGTGTCCAATCTATGGGAAGATAGATTTAATCTTGCTTCAGTTCTGATCGCACCAAGACTGGGATCGAGACCATGATCCCTTGATTGTGGATACTGAAGAAGATAGAGTCAAGTTAAATCTCATTATTTCAAATTCGATTGCACATTGGGTAAAACAGGAAGGTTTTACGTGAATGGGTTAAAGATAAATGGCCCGAGAGGTTCAAACATAATATTCTTGATCATTGGCATATAGTTTCGGGAAACTTAGAAGAGCAATAAGAGGATGGGGACAAAACATTGACAGTCAACAGAAGAGGTATAAGAAAGAACTTATGAATAAAATAGCAGAACTAGATGATGAAAGTGAGATTAGAGACCTAAGTTAGGAGGAATGGTCTACCAGATATAAACTAGAAAATGATTTTATCAAGATCTTGGTTGATGAAGAAATACAGTGGCAAAGAAGAGGAGGTGAACAATGGCTACCGATGGGAGATTCTAACACGAGTTATTTTCATAATATGCTAATGGAAGAAAGAGAAAGATGAATATCACAAATTTGAGCCATGAAGAAGAGATATTGACTACGAGCTTGAATTAAAGAATCACATTACTGAGTATTACAAAAATTATTTGGGAAAGCTGACACTGCAAATATGCACTTAGAGGATGACATGTGGAACAGGGAGCAACAATTATCAATGGAGGAAAATGAACAGTTGATAAAACCTTTCACACTAGAAGAATTAGACCATGCCTTGAAAGAAATGAAGAACAATATAGCTCCAGTCTTGATGGCTTTAGTGTGAAATTCTACAAGACTTTTGGAATAGATTGAGATTAGACGTAAAAGAAATGCTAGATGAATTGCATGAAGGAGACTAGAGCTATGGAGACTGAATTATGGGGTCATTATTTTACTTGTCAAAGGTCAAGCCAGCAACAAACATCAAGCAGTTTAGACCCATCTGTCTCTTAAATGTCATATACAAAATAATAACAAAGGTGTTGACCATTAGACCGACTAGGGTCATTGGCAAATTAGTTAGTCACTTTCAAACTGCCTTTATTCCAAAGAGGAATATACTAGAGGGAATAGTAATCATTCAAGAGGTGCTACATGAACTGAGAGTTACAAAACAGTTAGGAGTTATATTGAAATTAGATTTTGAGAAGGCATATGATAAAGTGAGTTGGAATTTCTCGGAAGAGGTATTGATTAGGAAAGGATTCCATTCAGGCTGGATCCAATGGATCAATATGGCAATGAGAGGTGGAAGAATCTGTATAGATATCAATGGGAAAAGAGGTGAGTTTTTTAGAAGCTACAAGGGACTCAGGCAGGGGGGCCCATTATCACCTTTACTCTTCAACCTGGTGGCTGATACCATGTCTACAATGTTAACCAAGGCCTGTAATGTTGGAATAATTCAGGGACTAGTACCACAGTTAGTTGATGGAGGTATTACTCACCTACAATATGCAGATGATATAGTGGTGTTTTTGAGGTATGATCCGGATAATCTATGTAAACTAAAGCTGATTCTAAAGTGTTTTGAGGCAATGTCGGGAATGAAAATTAACTATGAGAAGAGTGAAGCATACACAGTGGGATTAGACTCCAATCAGCAACATCAAGTATTAGAGACATTAAACTGTAAACTGGCCACATTCCCAATGAAGTATCTAGGAATGCCAGTGAGTGATCACAAAATTTCAAAAGCACGGTTGAGATATGTGACGGATAAAGGTGTCAAAAAGATTAGGAACCTGGCAATGTGACTACCTTTCATCCGGAGGAAAATCAATGCCGATTGAAACCCGTGCATCCGGTGTTCCTATGTACACCATGGGGGTCTATCTACTATATGAAGGTAACCATCGGTTACTTGACACAACCAGGTCAAGATTTTTCTGGCAAGGAACAGGAAAGAAGAAAAAATATCATATGATAAAGTGGGAAGCTCTTGCCAGACCCAAAGAGTTTGGTGGGTTAGGTTTTTTAGATGTTAAGTTATGAACACATGTCTTTTGGCCAAATGGATAGATAAACTTGAAAGAGGTGAGGAAAGCTTATGTTGTTCAATTCTAAGAAAGAAATATTTGGGAAACAAAAGTATTTTTCAGGTCAAAAATAGGAAAGGATCACAGTTTTGGAGGTATTTATTAGATGTTAGAGAATGGTTCCGAAAGGTTGAGTAATAGAAGTGGTCGGTGGGCAACGAGACAAGATTACGGTTAAATGTTTGGATTGGAGGGTGTACATTGAGCATTAAATTTCAAAATTTATTCCAGATTGCTTTAGATCAAGATATAGATGTTTACAAGGCATACAATGATGGACTGTGGAATTTACAGTTCAGAAGACAGCTGAATGGTATTTTGCTTCAAGAATGGACAGAGCTTTTTTAGATATATTGGCACCAATCTCACTAGATGATGGAAGAGACATAATGTACTTGGACTCTAGAGAAATCCAAGAGATATTCAACTAGATCATTGTACGAGATACATGACCTTTAATGGGGTCATAGATACCCAAATGATGAATCTGTAGAAAGGATCTTTTCCACTTAAGGTGAAAATTTTCATTTGGATGGCTACACATGATAGCATCCAATCTGGGGTACAACTGAAAAAGGAGAAGTGGTCAGGTTCAGAAAAGTGCTTCATTTGTGACATACCTAAAACAAATGACTATATCCTCTTTCAGTGCCCCATTGCTGTGTATCTCTGGACATTCCTAAAATAAGCTTAGGATGGCAGAGATCACCAACAAGATGTGCTGATTTTCTTCTGGAGTTCTTGGACAATTGCCATGGAGTTAGACAAAAGATGACATTAGTTATTTGTGCAGGTGCGCTATGGACTCTATGGAAGACAAGGAATGACATGGCCATCAACAAGAAAGTTTTGGCGTCACCCAAGGCGATCGTGCACAAGACAATCATTCTACTGAAGTCATAGAGGCCACTCATAAAGAAGAAGATGGAGCTAGTAGCGGAGGAGATGCTACAAACTGGCGGACGGCGAATGCAAGCTAAAAGACCCAAAGATCCCTGCAGACCGCTTAGCCACTCGTGTGCTCATTTTACATTTTGTAATAGGCCAGCTGTTGGGGCTGTGGCTATAAGTGTCGCCTTTTTCATGTTTTGCTCTTGTTTAGAAGTTTCGGTTAAGTCTAGAGGTATAAACTGTTGGAAGTAGAAGTAACTTGGGCGGCACTAATGAGTGCTATGAACTGCAAAACTGGTTTCATCTAGTGTATGAGTCTTGGGTGTTTAATACGCTTTCTAATAAAGCTGAGTAAATGCCTTTGATCTAAAAAATATGTAACAATTTTTATTTTTGAGAGAGTGCCTTGGCAACACGCGGGCTACCCTAGCATGCAAGCTATCCACGTCATATTCATAAGTATCAATTTTAATTGGATGATTTACCTTATATACACTACAACTTTCATTTTTGAGAGCAATGGGTAACACGGCATTTGTGGCTTTGCAGCCAAGCAGTGTCCCGCACGGCACTTGCTGGCCACGTTGCGTTGGATATACTGTGGTTTCGTGATGGCTGTAGTTGACTCTAGATTTGCTTATACAGTACGTAGTTGGAATAATAAGATAGTACATTTTTTAGGGGCGACTTTATGTTTAAAAAATGGTTTTCAAACGAGAGCCATTTCTACGAATGGTTTTTCGGAACACTATTGTATTATCTACCCTCCGTGTGTTGAAAATTGATGATATTGAAATATGTTTTTAAAAAAGAAGGCAAAAGCTTTGCCGCGATTTCTATTAGACGAATAAAGGAAAAGGCAAGTGCAGCCCAGTTTTTTGACTGGAAACCGGACAAAAAAAACCATATAATTGTGCAGGGTACCCTACTCCACCTGCACACTTAGGTACCAATTCAACTCAACTCGCGCCACAACTAGCGCCCACTCAACTCCTCGCTTGGTCGGATTGGGACATCGACACAAGTCTCAACCCCTCGGCCGAATTGGGTCCTCGACGCGAGCAACCACTTGACACCACAAACTCACACAACACAACTACACGAACCAGGCGGATGGAATAATAATTAAAACCCAAAAGCTCCACTCGGTTGGATTGGGACATCAACCGATCAACCATCACCGCTCGGTTCGATTGAGACATCGACACGTAGCAATCGCCACCGCCAATTCCACCAGTTCTCCACACGGAGGGAAAACAACGGCCCACTCGTCACTGCCACACCCCTTGAAGCCCCACCGAGAGGATCAACACGCACGCAAGCGGCCGAAGCCGTGTCACCCCACCAACCAGGCACCATGCCGGTCCAGCCTCCCTCGGCGCGCCAAGGCCAAGCGATCGCAGCCAAAGTCCAGAGGGGAAGGACGGCATAGACGAGGACCGTTCCCAACGCCACAGGTCCCCAGCCACCACCACCACGCGACCACCTCACCTGCAAGCCAAATCCCCGCAACCACCGCCGCACCCCCCACTTCAGCACCTCCCAATGCAGCAACGAATGAATCACCACCACCCCCGGACCACTTCCACCAAGGCAGCCTTCCCGCACCAAAGACGATGCACCGCCGCAAGCACAGACCCGGTCTCGAAGCGGAGCCTTCAAGAAGGACGCGACGCCAAAGGCGCAGCCAACGCTTGTCCACGACGTGGACAGGGTTTACACCCAGAAACCTCTCATACAATAGGTGGATGGGTTCCGTCTGGTGCCCCCAACGGGGAGAACGACGCCCATGGGCGCCGCCACCATGGCTTTCGCCTGGAGCGCACCCCAACTTGAAGCACAGAAACAGTCCGCCCTGCAGCAGCGAGCCAAAGACCGGACCAGTGACAAGCACCACCGGAGGAGCGACCCAGGATGCCCCGCAGCACCACCATGATGCCTCAGAGTAGCACCCAGTCGCCCTAGCCCCACCACCATGGCGTAGCCAAACCAGCGTGTCGGAGACCCGCTGAACGCCGCGTTGCCGCCGCAACACCGCCGGAAACGCGTAGATCGAGGCCGAAAACCCCGGCATCCCACCGGTGCGCCACCAGCCGCCGCCGCGGCCACACCACAGCACCGCCGAAGACAGGAGAGGGTACACCGGTGATGCAGCACCGCGCCAACCTCCCCTATCGCTGTCCGCCGTGCCGAAACACGAAGCCCCACAAGACGCCAGCTCAGATCCAGGCACGAGGATACTAGATCAGCCCACCAAGGCGGCGGATCTAACACCCCACGCCCGTGTCAGCGAGACCGGCGCGCCGCCGCGCCACCGAGATCCGCCGCCACCGCTGCCGGAAGAAGCCGCCGCCGCGTGCCAACCCCTTCCTCCTCCCGAGCTCCTCGTCGCGACACCATCGAGTCGCCACCACACCCCACCGCGGCGCGCCGCCATGGCCGCCGAGCTCCCTCACCGCACAGTCACCGCACCACTCCCGGCAAAAAGCTCGCCGCCGCCTTCCTTGGGTGCGCGCCGCGAGGTTCCGGCGGCGGAGAGGTGGTGGAGAGGGAGAGGGGGCGGCGACGGGTGACACTGGGGTTTCGCCCAAGCCGCCCCGTGCGGGCGACCCGAGCAAAAGGCTTCTCCCCATATTGAAATATGTTTACAATGGGAAATTGGGTATACGCTCCTTCGTCCGCTCCGTCACCGGCTTTCTTTTTCTCTCCGTTTACGTGCATGGATCAAGACTACTCTTTGCGGCCACAAGTCCATGAATGTGAGACGACAAAATGAAAATAAAAAAAAATTAAGTTCTCTAAAACAATCCCACGGCTTTATACCTCATGAAAGTCCACAAGGACCCGTGCACATATATTGATGAGTTTTGCTTCGCACCGCAACTTCCAAGCGCGGCAAGCCGCTGGTGTTGCATTACACCGGCTTGCTCACCACCTCTTGTAAGTAACATAGTCGAAACTTTTAGAAGTCGTGACGGTCTTATTTAAAATAATTTAGTTACAAAATTTTAGCATTTTACTACAATGAAAATAGTTTGATAAGAGCATCTCCAAGAGTTTGCCAATTTTTATATGGCAAATCTTGAGTTTTGCCAACTTCTAAAAGAAAAAAAGAGAGTTCATCTCCAACAGTTTGGCATAATTCATTTGCCAAACTCACATCTAACTTACATAAGGAACCTTGAGAGAGAAACAAAGTTATGTTTATGCCCTTCCACCTCTTAAAAACTTATGTCGGGACGCGTGGCATGAGCAGGGAGTGGGGAAGCAGCGCTGAGATGTCACAAACCGGATCGATTTGGGCCGGAAGTGACACGTCGACAACGGGCTCCGGGCGGCGGTGATGGCGCAGGCGGCTTTCGGGCATCGCACGCCGCGGCGTGGGCCTTAGGGCCGGTGGGGTGGAGGAAAAAGGAAGGGAGGAGGAGGTGGCGCGGCGGCTTAGGGCGCGCGGCGGCCGGCGGCGAAATGGCGGGCGCGGTAGTAGCGACGGCGTGGGGATGCGCGGCTCACGTGCGCGCGAGGAAGAGAGGGAGCCTAGGGTTGGAGAGTCAAGTTGTTGGGTGTTACCCCTTTATTTTTCTTCTTAAGATTCAACCGATTAGAGCATCTCCAACAGTTTTGGTATTTTTGATTTGGCATTTGACTTGTTTGCCAACTCTCCATTCCAAATGCCAAGGCAAAAAAGGCTTCCTCCAATAGTTTGCTATTTTTGGTTTGGCATATGGGAAAAGTGCGGCCGAGGAGGGATGTAAGGTCCTAGATGGCTAGAGGGGGGGTGAATAGCCTATAAAAATTTCTACAATCTCAACTAAACAAACCGGTTAGTATAACAAAAGGCGATTAAGCGGTTTGCACTAGCTCAAGTGGTCTTGCAAGCCTTCTAGTGACAAGACTAAATATTGCTATGATCTCTAAGTCACACAAAGTCTATGTCACTACTCTAGCTAATGAACAATCCTAAATATGATCCTTATGCTAGCAAGAACAATCTACACAAGCAAGTGCTAGCTCTCTACTCGAAATAAGCTATGAATGTAAATACAAGAGATCAAGCTTGTTATACCAACTTGTAGAGGCAATAAACCAATCACCGGGAAGAGGATGAGCAATCAATCACAATATGATGATGAGCCAATCACCGAGACAAAGACACGTCGATGTGTTGACCCGGAGTTCACTTGTACACCGACAAGCTAGTCTCCGGTTGTGCCGACCAACACAAGGATGGTGCTTGAGCTAGGCGGCCACCACTCACAAGTGAGGTACCCAAAGCACGAGCAATGTATTCCTTGCACTTTGTCTTCCCAATGAGGAGTGCGTGATCCTCTCACAAGTCACCGGAGGTGGCCAAGAACAATCACCTTCTCTTGCCAACGCCTCCAACAAATCACCAAGCCCGCTAGGAGCGGTGTCTCCAAGAGAAACAAGAAACCAACCGGCTCACAACGATCCCCAAGTGCCTCTAGATGCAAGAACTCGATGCAAATGCACTTGGATCACCTCTTCTCTCAAGAATGAAGCTCACAAGCAAGAATGAGAAAGAGGGAGAGTTGTTGCTCGGCTCTAGAATGTTAGGAATGATTCAAATGACCAAGAGAGAGAGCAAGAGGCAGCAAACCAAGTATATATAGGCCACACCACGAAATGTGGTCGTTGGGGTGAAAACCACGGTTTTAGCAGTCGACCGGACAGCGCCGACCGGACTCACCACCGAAGTCCGGTCGATGGGTCCGGCCGACACTACCATTCGCTGAAGTCCGACACCCAACCGAGTGAGTCCGGTCCACGGATCATGGGTCCGGTCGGTGCTTCGGTGGTGCGTCCGGCCGATCTCGGCCGAGACACCCAAAAACATGCTCTCTGTAACCGATCGGAACCATCAACTGGACCGTCCGGTCAAAGCGCGTGCTTCCGGTCGCGCGTCCGGTCGGTGAGTCTGGTCGCCTCGAGCCGCGAAAATCCGTCGTTGTGTTGCCGTTCCTTCTCCTTTGCTCCAAACCGACTTCCGTCACTTGATTCTTGTTGCCAACACGTCGAAGAACACCTCGACACCATATGTTAGCATTTTCAAAATATTTTCGTCAAGTACGGAGTTAGCTCTTTAGGTTAGAATGCATGCATATGAATTTTGAACCTAAAGGCACATGAGGACCGATATGAACGATAAGTTTTCCCTTTTAATAGTACGGCTTATCGATCCTATAATCACTCATACCCTCTATGGTGTCTTGAGTGTAAAATCAAAATGTCTTATGGTTATACCTTTGCCTTGGGCTCAATTGATCTCAAACCTCTCCAAGTTTGATGCTTGATCATCTTTTGGATCACCTCGATGCATCCTCCATGATCACCATGCTCCAAACTTGACACGACCAATCTCCAATCTAGTCAAACACTTCGCATCGAGAGATTAGTCCTTAGGTGTCACTAATTAGCCAAAACCGAACTAGAGATCTTCAATCTCCCCCTTTTTGGTATTTGGTGACAACCCGTATAAAAGGTTTTATGATTAATGTTTTTGAACATATCATGGTTGTCCAAGCATTTTGCTTACAATCATAGGATTGGACAAACATCATAGTTCGGTTTTGGTAGCATGTGCTCCCCTACATTAATGCCAAGAGTTTGGAGTGTAGCTTTGCATACATGTATGAATATTGAAATTGAGGGTGAGCTATGTTACCAAAATGATGCTTAAGGTGAAACAAATGGACCTTTGAAGCGTGATACCAATCGGAGTTGCGTCATTTTCACCATAAGAGCATCAAAGGTAACTAGATTTTCATCAAAATTCAAAGTACCACGTGAGATCACATTATAAGCAAGGTACTTGAATTAAGAGCGGAATTTAGAAAATCTAGCTAGCTCCTATGCATGCTAGTTATTCACCCATTTGTCAACCACTTGTGAACTATTACACTAGCATACATCACACAAGCATGTATATATGGAATTTAAATACATGTGTAATGAGCAAGGCATATGTTAGTGCACAATCAAATGCAACAAATTGTCTATGAGCTTGCTCCCCTTACTTGTGTGAACAACTTGTAAATCACTTGAAAGATTTTCAAAAACATGTGGAATTTTTTTAAAATTTCAAAACCTTTCATGCACTAATCTCTCCCCTTTGTCGATAATTTCCACAAAAGGTATGACCATGTTGTGTTATGGAGGAAAGAATAGTGCTCAAATTTGGTCAAATTTGGATCACTTGTCAAACATATATTTCGGTTTGAACCAAAGACAAGCTTCTTCACACCTCATGACAAGGGTTATCTTGCCTATGTTGAACTATTTGTGTGAAAAGATAGCCAAATTCAACACTTGAGATTGCAAGCCCATAAACATGTCATATGTCATCACTAGATCAAACAAGCATAAATAGCAATAGTGATGGCATACATACATTGAAATCCTTTTATTTTCCATGAGTGCTTCCTAAGGCACAAGTTATATGTCTATATGTTCTAACAAGTCCTTAGATAACATGAATGCCATGTCAAACAATTTCACCTTTGCTTTGCTTGAAGGAGAGGCATGTCATAGATGTGGGGTGCATTCAACTCATATTGGAGAAGTCAAGGATGTTCAACTCATTTCTTAGCTTGCAAAAACCTCTTCACAACTAGTGGCTTTGTAAAGATGTCGGCTAATTGATTTTCGGTGCCAATAGGATGGATAGCAATGTCACCCTTTTGTTGATGATCCCTTATGAAGTGATGCCTTATGTCAATGTGCTTGGTTCTTGTATGTTGGACCGGGTTTTGTGTCATCTTGCAAGCACTCTCATTGTCACAATACAATGGCACATGATGGAAGTCAAAACCATAATCCTTCAATGTTGATCTCATCCATAGAAATTGTGCACAACAACTACCGGCACTAATGTATTCGGCCTCGGCGGTTGAAAGTGTCACACCGGTTTGCTTCTTTGATGACCATGATACTAGAGATCTTCTAAGGAATTGACAAGTGCCACTTGTGCTTCTTCTATCAACCTTGCATCCCCCATAGTCGGAGTCCGAATATCCAATAAGCTCAAAGTTTGACCCCTTGGGATACCATAGCCCAACATTTTGAGTATGCTTCAAATACCTCAATATTCTCTTTGATGCGGTGAGATGACTCTCTCTAGGTGAGGATTGAAATCTTGCACACTTGCCAACACTAAACATCACATCGGGCCTATAGAAGCGGTCACATAGAGTAAGCTTCCAATCAATGACCTATAGTACCTTTGATCAACCATATTGCCACTTTCATCATTGTCCAATGATCCATTTGTACCCATATTGGTGTGTTAATGCCCTTTGCATCTTGCATGCCAAACTTCTTGATCATGTCTCTTATATACTTGCCTTGGCTAATGAAAGTGTCATTCTTCATTTGCTTGATTTGTAGACCAAGGAAGTATGTAAGCTCTCCAAGCATAGACATTTCAAACTCTTTTGTCACCATCTTGGCAAACTCTTCACAATATTCTTGATTTGTCAATCCAAAGATGATATCATCAACATATATTTGCATGACAAACAAATCATTTTCAATCCTCTTGGTGAAAAGAGTAGTGTCAACTTTGCCCATCTTGAAGCCTTTCTTGAGTAGGAAGTCTCTCAACCTCTCATACCATGCTTTAGGTGCTTGCTTCAACCCATAGAGTGCCTTGTTCAACTTGTACACATGGTTGGGATGATGATAATCTTCAAAACCGGGAGGTTGTTCAACATACACTAGCTCATTGATGAATCCATTGAGAAAAGCACTTTTGACATCCATTTGATAGAGCTTGATGTTGTGGGCACATGCATAGGCTAATAGAATTCTAATTGCCTCTAATCTTGCAACCGGAGCATAAGTCTCACCAAAGTCAAGACCCTCTACTTGAGTGTAACCTTGTGCAACTAGTCTTGCTTTGTTTCTCACAACAATGCCATCTTCATCTTGCTTGTTCTTGAAAACCTATTTGGTTCCAATGACATTGTAGTCTTTTGGTCTCTCCACCAATTCCCACACTTTATTTCTATCAAAGTTATTGAGCTCCTCTTGCATTGCTATGACCCATTCCTCATCCTTCAAAGCATCATCAACCTTTTCGGGCTCTTCTTGTGACACAAAGGCAAAATGCTCACAAAATGCCGCTAGCCTTTCTCTTGTTTGCACTCCACTTGTAATGTCACCAACAATTTGATCAATTGGGTGATCTTTAGCTATATATGCTTGAGCTTTGAAGTATTGGAGCTTGATTGCTTGAGCTTGGTTGATCACTAGAAGTGTCTTGAGATGATGTACTAGCTTGTTGATCTTCACTTGAGCACCACTAGCTTGAGTTAGTTGCACTTCATCTTTGTCATCTTCAACTTGAGTTGGCCTAATATCACCAATGTCCATACCCTTCATGGCATCTACCAATTGAGTTCCACTAACATCATTGAGGTTCTCATTTTCATCTTGGGACCCATTGGTTTCATCAAATTCAACATCATGGACTTCTTCTAGTAAACCACTTGAGTTGTTCCACACTCTATATGCTTTGCTTGTAATGGAGTAACCAAGTAGGAACCCCTCATCACACCTCTTGTCAAACTTGTCAAGTCTTGCACCCTTCTTCAATATGTAGCATTTGCATCCAAATACTCTAAAATATGCGATGGTTGGCTTTCTTCCATTCAATAGCTCATAAGGTGTCTTGTTCATCATGGGATGGCAATATAATCTATTGATGTAGTGGCATGTGGTGTTGATTGCCTCAGCCCAAAATGATTGACTAACATTGTACTCACTAAGCATAGACCTTGCCATTTCAATGAGAGTCCTATTCTTCCTTTCAACTAGGCCATTTGATTGTGGTGTGTACTTGGCCAAAAGTTGATGCATAATCCTATAGTCATCACAAAGCTCATCAACTCTTATGTTCTTGAACTCACTTCCATTGTCACTTCTCACTTTCTTGACTATGATATCAAATTCATTGTGCACCCTCTTGAGAAATGTCTTGAAGATTGAGTACACATCACTCTTATCATTGAGAAAGAACACCCAAGTGAATCTTGTATAGTCATCCACAATCACAAATCCATACTTGTTGCCACCAATGCTTGTATATGTGTTGTTGGTCCAAACAAGTCAATGTGTATCAAGTCAAATGGCACAAGTACTCATGAAGCTCTTCTTTGGATGTGTTGCCAACTTGCTTCCCAGCTTGACATGCACTACATAACTTGTCCTTCTCAAAGTGAACATCCTTCAAGCCTCTCACTAGATCATGCTTCACTAACTTGTTGAGTTGCTTCATGCCAACATGACCAAGTCTTCTATGCCATAGCCAACCCATGCTAGATTGTGAGATCAAGCATGTACTAATTTGAGTCTCACTAGATCCAAAGTCCACAAGATAGAGATTCTCACATCTAAACCCCTTGAAGATCAAACTAGAATTTTTTGCACTTATCACTTCAACACCATCTTCACCAAAGATACACTTGTAACCAAGATCATAAATTTGTGCCACCGAAAGCAAATTGTACTTCAAGATATCAACTAGTGCCACATTTGAGATGCTCATATCATTGGTTATTGCTATCTTTCCAAGCCCTTGTATCTTGCCACTTTTGCTATCACCAAATGTAATTGGCTTGCCATTTTCTTGAGTTGAATCAATAGATGTGAACTTTCTTGCATCACCGGTCATGTGTTGAGTGCATCCACTATCAAGTATCCAATGCCTCCCTCCGGTCTTGTAATTCACCTACAAGCAAATCAATAATATTTAGGTACCCATTTTCCCTTGGGTCCTTGGAGGTTAGCAACCAAAACCTTTGGCACCCAAATAGCCTTCTTCTTTGGGCCAACAATAGGTGTGCCAACAAACTTTGCCTTGACACCCTTCTCACCCTTGATAAGCAAATAACAAGAATCAAAATGGATGGAATGCACTTTGTTTGATTTCTTGTTCATGTTCATTTTAGCACATTTATGCTCTTCATGCTCCACTTGCTTGCATCTATTGCAATAGGACCCATTGCTCTTCACAAAGCTAGGCTTTGGAGTAGCAAAGGCCTTCTTGCCTTTCTTGGGGACATAGCCTAAGCCTTCCTTGTTAAGGGAAAACCTTTGGCTACCCAAGCACTTTAGCAAGCGGGCATCCCCACCATATGCCTTCCTCAAGGAGTGGGTGAGCTCATCCACCTCTCTTTTGAGAGTCTCATTCTCAACCAACAATGATGAATCTAAAATTACTTCATCACTACTAGTAGAGGTAGAGTGGGTTGATGTGGATGTGGAAGGAATGGATGGTTCTTCAACATCAACCAAGAATGGTTCATCTATGATGTCACATGTTGAACCAACATCCTTCTTGATGATTAAGCTAGCCTTATCATTCTTCTCTAAGAGCAAGGCATGGGCTTTTTGAAGCCTTGTATGAGCTAGCTCTAGTTCCCCATGGTCTTCCTTTTAGACCCTCATGGGTAGCCTCTAGCTCACTAAAACTTTGTTCAAGAGTTTTTACACTCTTTTGCAAAGTTCTACATTCCTTGTCCTTAGTTTTAAGCATGATATGGGTTTGCTTAAGCATCTCAAGAAGATCATCTCTATTGGGTTCATATTCATCATCATCATCATCACTATCATCATATTTTACTTCATTAGCATTTAGTTCTTCATGCTCATGTAATGATAGCTTGGTGGCCTTAGCCATGAAGCATGATGGTGATGAGTCGAAGAGAGATGGCTTCTTGTGTTGGCCAATTGCACTCATTGCCTTGGCCTTGTCTTCCTCTTCATCGGAGGAGCCATCACTATCCCAAGAACAAACAAAGGCACCATCATTTGTCTTCTTAAATGTCATGGTCTTGCTCTTCTTGTTTGTCTTGCCACTCACTACAAGAAATTTGACATTCCAAGACAGATCAATTTTGTCATGTATAGCCCAAAACTCATAAAAAGTGCATTCATGATGAAATCCGTCCGTCATGGCGTCCGTCATATAATCAGCGTCACAAAATGTCCGGCGTGGATCAAATGGTGTTACGTCACAAAATCACGTAACATTATGTGACGGTACCTCAACTTGCTTGTCATATAATAGTGTGTTAACCATGGTTAAACCACGCTTTATCCTAGCTATTGTGACGATAGGAAGGCTGTCATGTATAAGTAGTTAACCATGGTTAGAAGTCATCATATATTGTCGGGCCACGGATTTAGGGTCCAGCCCATATTACGAGGCCCAACCCAATTGTAACAATGATAATAGGGATAATAATAAACCATAAAATCAATTATATATTATCATATTGACCATATAAAGGGCCATTTGTCATGTTTTCATACAAACGTACAACAAAACATAAAAATACAATGATCTAGTCAACTAAACAAATTGTAGCATCTAGCACCAAGTTTTAGCCAATAGCCGGTGTCAAGTTCCTTCACCAAACAATTTCTTGCCCACCAGCAGCTTTGCCAAGTTCTAGTCAACAACCTAGCAAACAGAATAAAACAAAACAATGAAGTCGATTTAGTTGATCGAATGGACAAAGTTTACACGACAAAAACGGAGCTTAAGTCCGATCGATGCATGAATTTCTATCCTCAAATTATCCGTATATTTTTTTCTAGAAAGACTATCGAGACACAACCATTTAAATGCTTGACAAGGTCAAGACTAAGTGTTATAATTTAATGTCATTGAATTCATGTTTGCTTTTGCATATATAGTATCATAACAAGTTCGTAATGGTCTAATGGTCGGTAAATGAGTCGCAAGCAAGGCTACAACCAAATAATTCACCAAATCAGAAGTGTACCTCAAGTAGCTTGACAAAACAAGTAACAACTAGTACTAACAAGCATTCTAACGAGGGAAGTATTAACATAACTCATGCAAGTATGCAACTTGAATGGAAGTGTTGTACGTACACCGAAATCTGCAACTAAAGAAGTCAAGGACCCAATACATCGAGGGGAAAACACCTACACAACCAAAATAATCCAACCTCGAGTGAGGAAGTTCACTTACTAATAAAAAAAGTTTAAAATTAGTTTGTTGAGCTAAGACATTGAAAAGAAATTAGAAAAGATTCAAATTAGTTTGTTGAGCAAACAGGCATAGAAAAAGATCGGGATATGATTGTACTCACCTTGCAAATGAATGTGCTTGTAGTCCATATGTCATCACCATCAACTCCGGACATAACAGATTCCATCAAAAAAAAAGAAAACTATAATCGATAACTAATAAAATAATACCGACAAATGACAATTAGACAACGTATTTGTACCGGATAGTTCTATCTACGCATGTATAAGATTATAAGTCAACAAGATTATAAGTCTCATTTACAAAATAAGCGGTGCATGTAAAAGATTATATACGCTTATACATAGATAGTTCTATCTATGCATAACCCAATGTACCAATTACAATACTTGCAAATAGAAAAGATGAAGAATCTTATACATCTCAATAACACGAAATAGCACTATTTTAGCATCCCAAGAAGTCAATCAATTTTAAGTTTGACAAATGTAGTTTGTGAAACTTAAAAATGAATGACCTCTTAGGATGTCAAAATTGGCCAACAAATACCTCAATATAACTCTTTACTAAAGATTTACTAAAGTTTGCTTCATGGGCTCACCGGCGGGGAGTGTCTTATGTAATCTTCCACAAACTCTCGGCAGCTGCCTCATTAGGTTGATGCCTAGTGTTTGTGAAAGATCACATCGAACACTACACCAAACTAGACCACAATTATTTTCACCGTTTGGCCAAACAAAAGGTAGTAGGCCTCGAGAATAATGGTCGTTTGGCTTGTTTATACCAACCCGACAATGAAACATAACACATGGGGACCATGAAATCATCAGGAACTTTGCGGCCTCGGCCTCCCAAGATTATACCAACTCATTCTTGAACACAAAAAAAGAGTAGCCGAGGTCGACAAGGTTCCCGATGATTCGATGAACAACATGAAAACAGACTTTTTTTTTTCACAAGCCAAACATGATCATCCTACCATTACTATCATCATCGGCACAATGGTAAAATGGATTCGGCAATTAGTTGGTTTGCAAATATCATCATTGGTGGATATCAAGCGGGCATCTCACCGAAAACGCCGCTACGGCAATGCGTCGAACGGCTAGCGCGCAGCGGATGCGAGAAACCAATTAACCAACAATCCTTGCTTGCGCTTTGGGCGACGAACGTTCGATGACCTTGTATTCTTCCGTCCACGTCGCCGGCGCCGCTGCCGCCCGCACGACGTAGCCGTCTGCGCCACAAACTCTTGGATCGGAGGTCACCGGGCCGCGAGATCCGCGAAGGAAATGGGGGAGGGAATGGGAGTGGGGAGGAGTACTATGGTAGGATTCTCACCTTGGGGTGCTGAGGCGGGGAGCCTGCGGGTCACGCGGCCGTTTCCTTTGGGGGTAGGGTTCTCCTTCGCCCCGCCGCGGGAGTCCTCCCCCCTTCCCACGCCGGGGTAGGGTTCGCTGCTTGGCCGGCGGGGGAGACCTCCATTCCCAAGCCGGGTAGGGTTCTCGCTCGCCGCCGCGGGTGACCTACCATCCCACGGGGTAGGGTTCTGCGCTGGCCGCCGGGGAGACCCCCGTCTTCCTACTCACGGATTTGGGCTACGGTTTGGGTGATTTTGGGAACCCGAAGGGGGGAAAACTCGGGGCCCGCGGGTGGACCGGTGGAGCGAAATGAAATTTTGGCCAACACGCCTCTACGCTTCTTTCCCGCTTCTTGAAAAGTTCAGCTTGGGTGCCCACTCTTCATCTTCACCGTCAATCGATTCATCCAACGGTGGAGAAAGAGTTGAGCTTGTTGGGCCTTGGGCCTATAGTTGAGAAAGGCTAGTTTTTGCATTGTACAAGTCTCCCGCAGAGTTGCATAAACTCTCTGTGAGATACGTGGATTTGCGACTAGGGTTCACCAAAGACACTTTCTCAAATGCAAAAAGTACCTATATATGGAATGTAGATCCCGACGAAGTTCTATCAACTTCGTGTTCAAAAGTTTTTCATCCGAGGCCATTTAGTGTTCCGTTTGGTAGAGGTTTGACCAAGTGAAACGTTGGTCAATTTGGAATCGGCGCCTTTGGGCCGATTTTGAAGCTCTAGATGGATCCAAATCAAAAAGTCATAAACACGTGTTTTGTATGTCTCTTCAAGACCTACATTCAGTATTAGAGTCAAATTTTCGGTTTTTCGAACCGACGCCTCGAATTTCGAATTTTCAAATTTTTAAGGCTCGGGGGCGAGTTTTTGGGGCCCTAGACGGCCTCCGTTTGAAAAGTCATGAACACTAAAGTTCATAACTCATCGAGATCTACATTCCGTATTTAGGTGACTTTTGCATCCGAGCAAGCGTTCGAAAGCGTAGTTCAAAACCACTAGTCGCCCTCGCGAGTTGCATAAACTCTCTGTGAGATACGTGGATTTGCGTCTAGGGTTCACCAGCACTTTCTCAAATGCAAAAAGTACCTATATATGGAATGTAGATCCTGACGAGTTCTATCAACTTTGTGTTCAAAAGTTTTTCATCCGAGGCCATTTAGTGCTCCGTTTGGCCGAGGTTTGACCAAGTCAAACGTTGGTCAATTTGAAATCGGCGCCGGGGCGGTTTTGAAGCTCTACATGGATCCAAATCGAAAAGTCATGAACACGTGTTTTGTAGGTCTCTTCAAGACCTACGTTCGGTATTAGAGTCAAATTTTCGGTTTTGAACTTCGACGCCTCGAATTTCGAATTTTCAAATTTTTAAGGCTCGGGCGAGTTTTCGGGGAAAGCCCTGCGGCCTCCGTTTGAAAAGTCATGAACACGAAAGTTCATAACTCATCGAGATCTACATTCCGTGTTTTGGTGACTTTGCATCCGAGCAAGCGTTGGGAAAGCGTAGTTCAAAACCACTAGTCGCCCGCAGAGTTGCCTAAACTCTCTCGTGAGATACGTGGATTTGCGACTAGGGTTCACCCGGCACTTTCTCAAATGCAAAAAGTACCTATATATGGAATGTAGATCCCGACGAGTTCTATCAACCGTGTTCAAAAGTTTTTTCATCCGAGGCCATTTAGTGCTCCGTTTGGCCGAGGTTTGACCAAGTCAAACGTTGGTCAATTTGAAATCGGCGCCTTCGGGTCGGGCCGAAGCTCTAGATGGATCCAAATCGAAAAGTCATGAACACGTGTTTTGTAGGTCTCTTCAAGAGACCTACGCTCGGGTATTAGAGTCAAATTTTTCGAGTTTTCGAACTTCGACGCCTCGAATTTTGAATTTTCAAATTTTTAAGGCTCGGGCGAGTTTTTCGGGGCCCTAGACGGCCTCCGTTTGAAAAGTCATGAACACGAAAAGTTCATAACT
Source organism: Hyparrhenia diplandra (assembly GCA_015847255.1). Taxonomy (NCBI): domain Eukaryota; kingdom Viridiplantae; phylum Streptophyta; class Magnoliopsida; order Poales; family Poaceae; genus Hyparrhenia; species Hyparrhenia diplandra. The sequence continues at coordinate 26,344 of JADLZK010012386.1, read as the reverse complement.
CATCGAGATCTACATTCCGTATATAGGTGACTTTTGCATCCGAGCAAGCGTTCGGAAAGCGTAGTTCAAAACCACTAGTCGCCCACGAGTTGCATAAACTCTCTCGTGAGATACGTGGATTTGCGACTAGGGTTCACCATCACTTTCTCAAATGCAAAAAGTACCTATATATGGAATGTAGATCCCGACGAGTTCTATCAACCGTGTTCAAAAGTTTTTCATCCGAGGCCATTTAGTGCTCCGTTTGGCCGAGGTTTGACCAAGTCAAACGTTGATCAATTTGAAATCGGCGCCTTCGGGCCAGTTTTGAAGCTCTAGATGGATCCAAACCGAAAAGTCATGAACATGTGTTTTGTAGGTCTCTTCAAGACCCTACGTTCGGTATTAGAGTCAAATTTTTAGTTTTTCGAACTTCGACGCCTCGAATTTTGAATTTTCAAATTTTTAAGGCTCGGGCGAGTTTTCGGGGCCCTAGACGGCCTCCGCTTGAAAAGTCATGAACACGAAAAAGTTTATAACTCATCGAGATCTACATTCCGTATTTAGGTGACTTTTGCATCCGAGCAAGCGTTCGAAAGCGTAGTTCAAAAACCATGAAATTTGGACTTAGAATGTTGGAGAAAGATAGTTATAAGTTTTAACTAGAGATTAAAAAGAAAAAAAAAAAACTTGTATTCATGTGCGGTGGTAGGGCTGAACTTTAGAGACCTAGAGGTCTCGTGTTCAAACCCCTCGAAGAGACATAATTTTTGCTATTTTTACAACGTTAAATTGGCCAAAAACTTGTCAACTACTTGACAAGACATGATAGATTCGTTTTTGACACATATAAGTGAGCAACAATTTTGACATAGATTAATTACTCGTCCATACAAATACAAATAACATAGGTGGTTGTTCAACGTACACAACCATAAGTTCAAAGATCACGTGTTCATGCATACATATTACATATAAGTGATAACGACCCAAAAAGGGCCTAGCGAGAGAAGCATATCGGTTCAAAGATCATTTCTTCTTCTTGCCAAGGCCGGCATCATCCAACATCTTCAACAAAGCGGTGCGCGCTTGGCCGACCTCCTCGCCAGATCCCGATCAAGCCGAGCCATCTCCTTCTTGTCTTTGCTCCTTCCTCCCCGCCAATTCGGTCGAGTCGTCCACCTTCCAAGTGACCTTCATGATGCTCTCTAATAGCCAGGGTGTTGTCCGGCGCCTTTGATGACGTTCATGAGTGCGGTTCGAGTCATCACAAATGGTCGAAAAACATGAAGTGATTAATAAGTAATAACGATGTATGAGGCCAATATATTTGATGACCGCCATGGACAAAATCAAGCGAGGAATGGATGAATAATAACATCATACATATTGATTATCACTGTTATACATCATACATATTGATTATCAACTTATTATATTGAATAACATCATACATAGTGATCATATATATAGATAATCTCCACTATTTGCAATCGGTACAACCATCATACATACCGACATGGAAAAAATCAAGCGTAACAATAGATACAACCAACAAATTTGATGACCGACATGGACAAAATCAAGCAAATTGTCTACAAGCCATCTCATTACCACAATTACGAATAAAGTATGCATCATTGGCCTGTTTCCACATTAATTAAGACCCTAAAAAAACATAGCAAGGACATTCTACTTGAAATTATCATGGAATCAGCCTAGTCCCTACAATCTTGTACTTGTTGAGCCCATGTTCATAAACTAGTTTTCAGCGTTTGTGTTGAGCCCGTGTTTATATTTCATATAGCATCAAGATTAGAATGTTGAACACCATTTCTTGACAAGACATGAATTTAGAAAAATTCGAGGAAAACAAAGATCAAATTTGGAGTTAGTATGAGCCAATCTTGTACCTGTGATTCCGAGGGAGGACCTAGCCGTGGCCGAGGGTGGGTACCGGTTGGACGGCGGATTCTTGTCGGACGGCGTAAAACAGCACACCGGGTGACCCTCGCGTCGGAAGGTCTTACGAGTGGTCATAGTCGCCGGCGAGCGCAGGGGACCGCTGCCGTGATCATGTGCTCGCTCATCGACGACGAGGGAGTCCCCGGCGGCGGGAACTTCACCTTCTTCGGGATCGCGGCGTCGATGAAGAGGGGGCGCCTTCCTCTTCTTCGCCTTAGGCGTGGAAGAGGGCGTGGCCTTCTTCGATGAGCCCGGCGTGGCGAGAAGCGAAGGGGTCCATGTGATCCTCCTCGACGCCACGGGCCCATGCCGGCGAGGGCGCGCCTTCGACCCCCGGGGCCTCCGGTCGAAGGGGAATTGCCGGCGGCAAAAGAGCGGAGGGAGGGGCCCTCCCCGCCGTGTCGCCGGGCGCGCCTCGCCCGGCATGAGCGAAGAGGAAGCTCGACGAGGGGGCGTGGGGGCGGCGGGCGGTGAGAGGAAGAGAAAGGAGCGAGGTGGATCCGGGCCGCGGTGAAGGGTTGACTGAGGGAAACCCTAAGGGGACAAACTATAACACTTTGGAGCACCCTGTTGTTAATAAGATGTTACATATACCAAAATAATCTAAACCATACACAAGCCCAGTGCGAGGCGAGCGGGTCAGTCGGATGCAACTAAGCCCGTAGACGTGAGGTTCTGGGTTCGATCCGCACGTCTCGCACTGTGGCTAATTAACTTTTTTTATAAATATTATGTGACAGTCCACCAATGTCACAAAAAGCATAAAATGCCGTCACGAAATCCTACTACCGCTGGGCTGCTCACGGCTATCACATTCTGTGACAAAAGCAAACTGAAGCGTCATATATAGTGCACTCTTATGTGACGACCAAATGTCTTCCGTCACAAATAGTGATGGTGCACGTAATTTTGTGACGACATCAAGGTTTTCGTCATATTATGGTACATTATATGACGATTTTTAGGCCCCGCTCACGAGGTCGTTTTGTCATAAAAATCGGTATTCTTGTAGTGACTCTTGTATGCCTTCATCTTGTCTTTCTCTTTCTTGATTGGGCATTCGGCAATGACATGATAAGGGCTATCACACTCAAAGCACTTTCTTGGCTCTTCATTACCCTTGGATGACTCATTTCTTCTTCTTGAGCCTTGACCCATCTTCTTGTTCTTCAAGACCTTGCTAAATTTCCTCACAAACATAGCAAACTCTTGATCAACCCCATCTAGATCAATCTCCTCATCAACTTTCTCTTGAGCCTTGGACTTGCCCTTAGCCTTGGATGAGGTGGTGGCGGCCTTGAATGCCACAACCTTCTTGCTCTTGTCATCTTCCTTTTCTTCTTCATCTTCAATTCCATCACATTGCTTATCGGTTAGCACCTCACCAAGCTAGTCACTAGGTGACATGGTGTCCAATGCTCCTCTAAATAGGATCTTCCTCAACATCATGAATCTTTTGGGCAAGCACATCAAGAATTTGTGCCCAAAGTCTCTATCCAATGTCTTCACACCCAATGCCTTGAGATCATTTTCAATCACTTGTAGCCTATGGAATGTGTCCGGTATGCTCTCATCTTTCTTCATCTTGAAATTCTCAAATTCACTCTTGGGAACATACAATTTGCACTCTTCACCACCTTAGTGCCCTCATAGGTTTCACATAGCTTCTCCCATACTTCACTTGCTCTATCAAGATCCTTGATGCCTTCAAACACCTTGACATCCATGCCATTGTACAAAGTGTTCAATGCCATGGTGTTGCATTGCTTGTTTGCCTTGTCGGTGGGAGTGAGGTTGGTTGGATCAAGGATGACATAATTCTTCTCGGTCACATCCCATACTTGGTCATTGATTGATCCCAAGTACATTCTCATGGTTCTCTTCCAATAATCAAATAAAGTTCTTGACCCCATCAAAGAACGGAGGCTTTCCCCCAACATGGTTGAACACAACATGAGCCATACTTCACACCGGAGGTTGTTAAGCCCTGTAAAACGGTGACCACGGCTCTAATACCACTTGTAAGGTCCTAGATGGCTAGAGGAGGGGTGAATAGCCTATAAAAATTTCTACAATCTCAACTAAACAAACTGGTTAGTATAACAAAAGGTGATTAAGCGGTTTGCACTAGCTCTAGTGGTCTTGCAAGCCTTCTAGTGATAAGACTAAATATTGCTATGATCTCTAAGTCACACAAAGTCTATGTCACTACTCTAGCTAATGAACAATCCTAAATATGATCCTTATGCTAGCAAGAACAATCTACACAAGCAAGTGCTAGCTCTCTACTCGAAATAAGCTATGAATGTAAATACAAGAGATCAAGCTTGTTATACCGACTTGTAGAGGCAATGAACCAATCACCGGGAAGAGGATGAGCAATCAATCACAATATGATGATGAGCCAATCATCGAGACAAAGACACGTCGATGTGTTGACCCGGAGTTCACTTGTACACCGACAAGCTAGTCTCCGGTTGTGCCGACCAATACAAGGATGGTGCTTGAGCTAGGCGGTGCACTTGCTAGCTCCAAGCCACCACTCACAAGTGAGGTACCCAAAGCACGAGCAATGTATTCCTTGCACTTTGTATTCCCGACGAGGAGTGCGTGATCCTCTCACAAATCACTGGAGGTGGCCAAGAACAATCACCTTCTCTTGCCAACGCCTCCACCAAATCACCAAGCCGGCTAGGAGTGGTGTCTCCAAGAGAAACAAGAAACCAACCGACTCACAACGATCCCCAAGTGCCTCTAGATGCAAGAACTGATGCAAATGCACTTGGATCACCTCTTCTCACAAGAATGAAGCTCACAAGCAAGAATGAGAGAGAGAGAGAGTTGTTGCTCAGCTCTAGGATGTTAGGAATGATTCAAATGACCAAGAGAGAGCAAGAGGCAGCAAACCAAGTATATATAGCCCACACCACGAAATGTGGCCGTTGGGGGTGAAACCACTAAGCCGCAGTCGACTGGATCTTGACCGGACTCACCACCAATGAGTCCGGGATGGATAGTCCGCCGACACCGCACGCTGTAGTCGACACCCAACCGAAAGTGAGTCCGGCCACCGGATCATGGTCCCACGCCAGTCCCGGGTCGCGTCCGGTCGATCTCGGCCGAGACACCAAAAAACATGCTCCCTCAAATTTCGATCGAACCGCCGACCGGACTTGTCCGGCCAAAGCGCCAGAGCCGGGTCGGCGTCCGGCCGGTGAGTCCTGCCGCCTCTAAGCCTAAGCGAAAAACTGTCGTTGTGTTGCCGCGCCTTTGCCTTTGCTCCAAACCGACTTCCGTCACTTGATTCTTGTTGCCAACACGTCGAAGAACACCTCGACACCATATGTTAGCATTTTCAAAACATTTTCGTCAAGTACGGAGTTAGCTCTTTAGGTTAGAATGCATGCATATGAATTTTGAACCTAAAGGCACATGAGGACCAATATGAACGATAAGTTTTCCCTCTTAATAGTACGGCTTATCGATCCTATAATCACTCACACCCTCTATGGTGTCTTGAGTGTAAAATCAAAAGGCCCTATGGTTATACCTTTGCCTTGGGCTCAATTGATCTCCAAACCTCTCCAAGTTTGATGCTTGATCATCTTTTGGATCACCTCGATCCATCCTCCATGATCACCATGCTCCAAACTTGACACGACCAATCTCCAATCTAGTCAAACACTTAGCATCGAGAGATCAGTCCTTAGGTGTCACTAATTAGCCAAAACCAAACTAGAGATCTTCAAGGGAGCGGTTGTTGGTTCCTCTCGTCCGTGCGACCCATCCGCCACCTGCATGCGCACCTGCATGCACGAATGCCAAAGGAGCTCACGCGCGCAAAAATGCGCCAATTGCCGGAGAAAATGCCAACTCTTCCCAAATGCCAAACGTGAATGCAAAACTGTTGGAGGGTGATTTTTGAGGTCTTTGGCAAAATATGCAAATGCCAAACGTGAATGCAAAATTGTTGGAGATGCTCTTACAGCTCCCTTGTATTTATAGTCCCGGGAAGACTTGCATGAGGAGTAGATCTCTTTTATTTCCTAATCTATTTCTAATCTTATCCCTAAATAAGATTACTTAACGAGGAAGCAAACGACGCGATGAAGGCAAGTGGCGACGGGCGGCCTCCCCTCCTCCCGGGCTTCGGGCCGGCCTTTTAGGGCTTTTGATAGGCCCTTTGGGCCCCTTTTTAAAAAGAAACAATATGCAAATTTTAAAATGTAATAACTTTCTGCTCAAACATCTATTTTAAATTTTGTTTGCACCATTAAATTCACTACGACGAGATCCATAAAAGTAGATCCATGTTGGATATGTTTCGAATAATTTTTCCGATGATAAAGTTTTGTCTTTAGGAGTATAAAGTTTCAAATGTTGTTGTATAAAGTTTCTAAATATGGAGCAAGAAGTTTCGAAATTTAAAGTTACATTTTTAGATGTACAAAGTTCATAGCATTTCATTAGAAAGTTTGAAATGAGCTAGTATAAAGTTCTTGAATTTAGGTGTAGAGTTTGGAAATCTCAAAGTTTTGAACCTATGAGTACAAATTTTATAATATTTACTTGAAATTAGGGTATAAGTTATTAACTCGAGATTAGGATTCATGGCGTTTAATCGAGATTGGGGTTTAAGGCATTTAATGAGATTAGGGTTCAAGGCGATTGCCGAGATTAGGGTATAGGGCGTTAACAAACACTAGGGTTTAGGCGTTTCTTTGAGATTAGGTTCAAGAAGTTTGTCGGGATTAGGTTTCGGGAATTTGCCGAGATTAGCGTTAGGGGCATTTACTCGAGATTAGCGTCAGTGATTGCTTTGAGATTACGGTTTAGGCATTAACTGACGCTAGGGTTTAGGATGTTTGCCGAGATTAGGATTCGTGGCATTTGTTGAGATTAGCGTTCCCGGGTATTTGCCGAGATTAGCGTATGGCGTTGCTTTGAGATTAGGTTCATAGCATTTGCTGATATTAGGGTTCATGATGTTGCTGAGATTGGGGTTCACGGTGTTTACTGAGATTAGGGTTCATGCATGGTGTTGCTGAGATTAGGGTTCATGGCTGGTTTATGGCTTTGCTGAGATTAGGGTTCATGGCGTTGCTGAGATTAATATAGAGCGTTTTCTAGGATTAGGGTTCATAGCGTTCTTTGAGATTAGTGTTAAGAGCGTTTGTTGAGATTCGGGTATGTATCATCTATTGAGATTAGGTTTCGTAGCCGCCTACTAAGGTTAGGATTCAAGGAGTTTGCCGAGATTAGTTCTCCATAAGTATTTTGTTAGTATGTTATTAATATATTGTTAGTTTATTATCATCCGTTGAGATTAGGTTCATGGCGTTTGCTGAGATTAGGGTTTAGAGCATCCGCCGAGATTAGGGTTTAGAGCGTCTACTAAGATTAGGGTTTAGAGCGCTTGCTAAGATTAAGATTAAGAGTGTTTGCCGAGATTAGAGTTTTTTGTCGACCCCAGCCAAGGGACGCTCTCGTGTAGACGCTTTCTATGGGGCGTAGGCCTCCCAAAAGGTAATCTGAGGCGCAAAGATTTCCTCGAGCCGACGGACATTGGTCCTTGAGTGCAAAGGCGAAGAGAGCTTGACTCGCAAGACTCACCCGTCGAAAGCAGAGACGAAAAGTCGGCCTTAGATCGTCTATTGAGATTAGGTTTATTATCGAACATAAAGTAGTATGGATTTTAAAAAATAGCACTTTTGCATCTATATGGATTTAAAGACAAAAAACTAGATTAAAAAATAAGCTAGATTAGAAAATAGCGGCCTAAAAAACTAGACAAGAGAACCTAAAATAGCCCAACGCATTTAAAGACAAAAAAAAAAATGCCATGAGCAGCTAAATGGGCTTAGGCTGAAGGTGGAGTGGGGAACTGTACAACGAGTCAACGAGTCGCCTAGCCTGAGTGGCTGAGTGGACCTCGCGCGCCGCTAACTCACTGCAGCGGGCGTGCGCTGCTAACGCTCCTGACGCGCGCCCACACAGTAAGACAGGTACTGTACCCTCAAAACTGAAAGATGTAACCATCTCTACTATAGGCGACAAGACAAACCTCAAACTTAAATTTTGAAGGCGGCACGACAAACCGAGGTCATAAAGCACCACCGATCAAAACTGTCAAACCTGTCAAATCCCAGTAGTGCATACTATGCATGAATTCACCCAATAACACAACACAAAGTTTTAACATCTATCATCGAGATTCCCTGTGCTGAAGAACACGCTTCAGGGTCACGCCAAAAAGGCCAAGTTGATTCAGAGTAAAATTTTTTTACAACAATTCAGAGTAATAATTATTGAACAGAAAAACATGTACACGTATGGAACGTGTTAATTGAATGAATGAATACGTGACATTACAATGATCGAGTACACTGGGTTAACCACTTTGTGTATGGTTGGAGGTAATTGGTGCAAGGAAATGGAAGGTTTGACATAAGGGTACAAAAACCCCACTCACCACAGAGATGGGTGGTAATTGGATTAAGTGGAAGATGTATGCATCATGACTCATCAGTCATGACATGATTTTTCACTCCAAATCCCACTCACCAAACAAAGGACATGAATTCCTTCTCCAGCTCCCATACTTAATTCCCTCCACAAGCCAAACAACAGAAAGAGACTAATTCCCTTCAACAATTCCACCTAGCATTCTCATGCCCCTTTCCATCTGTTGCCAGGTCATAATTGAGGACAGCTAGCATCAGTTACATCGAACGGTTCCATGAATGCGTGAATCCCCACAGCTGTACAAAAGAAATGTCACTAACCAGGCCAACAACAATAAGGCATGCCAAATCAAGTAAGTAAAGACTATAAAGACAAAAATGCGAGAAATAGTTATTCAAACCTAAACGAAATAGTTTCTGCTATATCCCACTATAGCCTTTTATAACTATTATGAAGCTGCCACTAAATGGCTTTTGCGTGTTATTAAAACCTTCTCTATATGTAACCGGAAAAAAAAAAATTACCTCCACATTCTTTAGTTCAAACTCTGGACTATATGCCAAGCACGAGTTTCCAAATGTCTCACATGATCCACTGCTTCCATGTAACCTACTCAAATAAAATTTAGATACATACAGATACTTCTCCCCATAGAGCAAAAATCCATGCCAGCATAAGACAACTTACAGATCTTCATCAACACACAATGCTAAGCTTCCACCACCTCCAAATGCTAAAGCATCATTCAAGCATAAATAGTAGAATCTGTTTGCACCTGGATATGCTACCAAATAAGCTCTTTGGACCAATACCTTTTATTATATATATATATTATTCCAGCATAGAAAATTCTGAGAAGGGTGCAGGCATATACAAAACTGAAAGTTCATTATTCCACGTTATCTTGACACAAAATTGTGCTTGTAAAAATTTCCTACACAGACATTATCCAGTATGTCTCATCAAAGTGCCTCACTATCTTGAAGGCTATGTTAGCATGCATTTTAGGTTTTGTTTGGTTGGGAGACACCCAGAGATGGGATGGTCCCGCCTCAGTTTCTAGAGACGGAACAATCCCGTTTGGTGTTTCGTTGAGGACGAGATTGTCCTGTTTTTTGTTTGGTTTGGAGACCCCAAAACTGGGATCAGACCATTGACTTGGGGGCCACCCATCAGTCTCTTTTCATTTCTTTATCCCTTCTTCCTCTCCCATCTTCCTTTCATACGCACGCGAAAGACAGGCGCTTCTAGCCCGCGGCATCACCGACCTCGCCACCCTCCCAATCTCCCTCACTGGCCTTGCTGTCCTCCCATGTTTCCACGCAGCACCCCCTGCACCTCCACGCAAGTGGTTAGCGTCCATGGCAGGGTCAGGCCGGAGCTCGGGCAGCGGGACTAGGGTGTGGAGCTCAACCGCATGACCGCTCACAGCAAGGCCTGGGGCAGAGCTCGCCCGTACAACACACGGCGGCGCCCGAACCTCGCTGGCTACCCTCTCCTCTTCTCCCCCGCTTCACCCTACGCGGGCAGAAGCCCATGTCCCAGGTAGGCCGAACAAATCCTTTGCAATTTTGGGGATGAGATTGCCCCAGATCTTCAAGGAATATTCTTATGAAGGATGACTCTACCCCTGGTTGACTCTGAAATGCTAGGAAAAAGTGGGATATCCCACCTGGGACCATCCCATCTCTAGAACGAAATACCACTAGTCTTCATGCGCCACTAACTAGTGGCTCAAATAAATTGAAAAATGTTTGGGGACTGTCTAGGTTAAAATTAATTTTATCACAGATAACAGCAAATATCAGTTTTATCACAGATAACAGCAAATATCAGTTGACTTGTGAAACAATTCAACATATTTTCTAGATACTCATTCATAGATTGGTCAGAAAAGTCAGTTCACCAAATATCGTTGTGAGCACTTGTATAAATTTTACATACCCGTTGGTCTGAAAAGTCTAGGTTCACCATGTATCGTTGTGAACACAAATGTCTGGTTTGTTCCCTGGTCAATAAAGAAAGGAATGATAATTACTATAAAGCTGGGGAAAATAGAATTTTTTCATGCACATGCAGCATGACCTGTATTTATTATGCATAAGTATAATGTGCAATTTATCTATTGGACCTATTGGTTACCTGATATTTCCTTTTCTCTGTGGGCCGCAGAGGACTGTTCAATAAGCCACCAAACACAGCCCCTTGCATATCTCCAACGATCTAACCAAATAAAGAGGGAGGAAAACATTCAGAACATTGGCCAATCTCTAGAAAAAGGAACATGAATTTCACCCTAAAGTATGGCAGTATGGCACAAGTCTGATCATGTCAACACCTTAAATGCAAGTAGATAGTTGGACATACCAATAGGCATGGACCCTGAATATTCTCACTTCTGCGAAGAAGTGTTCTTAGAGATATCCCATGCTTCCAGGTGCTGCACTTCAGTTGTTAAAAAACAAGAAATAATTAAAAGTACGCAGATAAACATTAAACAGGGTATTTTCACAGAAAAAAAATGCTGAAAGAGTGACAGTGTGACTAATACTTTACCTATATAGCAATACCCAGTGGCACCCCTTCAAGGTCCCAGGGAGAGAAGATTGAAAGAATGCAAATAGTTTTGGAGACACAAACATAGACTTTTCAGTCAGATAACGAAGAGTGCCCGCACAATATGAAGTCGATGTTTCATCATTTCCACTTGAGTTATTTATGGACCTGTATGACTGAAGGACCTGGTCTTTACAAAAACTCCCATTCCTTTCATCTCTCTCACTTTCAGACCCAGACTCCTCACTCAATTCCAGGGGAGGATCTTTCCATGTTAAATCACTCCCTCTCCATTTCTTAGGAAGTGATTCAGGAGGTAATGGTTTCAAAGCCTCAGAACAAGGTGAATTCTGCTCATGCACCAAGTTTGAGGTTGGTAGAAGGGAGAATACATACGAAGATAATGATGATGTCTTGGGGGTATAAAATGTTCTGCCGGGAAGATTTTGCCTGAAAATATACAGGTTACAATATAACATCCAAAAGCACAAAACAAAAAGATTGGCTGTAAATTAAAACAGATTACAGATCAGTACTTAATGAAAAATTTAGCAACATCCGTAAACTAAATATCCATGTAACAATGAACCCCATAACCTACACTTTCAGATTAAGTCTGGTCCCTCCACAAATATCGAATCAGTAAACAAGTACAATCAAGTAGAATCTGGCCCTCACTGATCATTATTGAATCAAGGCTGGATGGTATTTTGGATTGACAAATCATTTGATTTAGTATGGAAAATGCAATGTTCTACACATAACTGCTGAGAAATGGTAATTAAGAAACTATATTACTTGACTACTTCAAATAGCATAAATAGGCCCCTTTTTTCCTTCCTCAGAAAATAGTTTTTACTGTTCAAGGATGGTGTAAGCATAGGGCACACAACACTCACTTTCCTCCAATCGACAACTGTATCAGTAGAGGAGGTATTGTGGCCGTGTATAAACTTTATGAAGCAGCAAGCACGCTAATCGAAGAAGGATAGAGTAACAAATGTAGTTTAATTTGTAAAACAGACTTGATCTGAACAGATAGATAATACATCAAGGAAACAAAAACAAGATGTCAGCAGGGACGAGGATGACCAACACTGTGACTTTGTCTATTTAACGGCCCTATGCAATATTTTCAAAGAAACCTTTCAGGTATTCAAATACAGATATTCTATTGGTGCTTGAAGTGCCTGATTTTGGGATTAATGCGTAGATGTACTCTCACCAGAAACAGCAATCTGCAAAGATTTATCTGGATGACTCAACAGATGAAAAGGTACGAAATGCTATGTGTTGTGTAAGCTTTGTGAAGCACATCTGTATATGAAACTCAGAGAAGGGTAAACTAACAAAGGTACTCTAATTCAGTAATTTGTCAAAGAAAACTCATCCACATGACCAAAAGCCAGTGAAGAATCTGAAGTGATAAAGGATGCATGGAGGAAATGAACTGAGCAGCCAACATGTATAAATAAAGCTCCATTAAATTTTATCGAAGAAAGCTTTCAGGCTTTTTATGGATACATTTAAAGTTCAAGGAACTGATCCAAACGAAGGAACCGATCAATCAAGGCTAATCTCAGGAGGCCAGGACGCCACTACGGTGTCTAATTCCGTCCAGGAAACCGAATTCCAAATCCAAATCTAACAAGGCTAGCTGGACAAGGAACCGATCAATCAACCAATCACGCAAACAACGGGTGGTACCGAGCTCCGTGGAGGATGAAAAACCGATCCTTTGGCCATGAATGAATGGAATTCGACTCCACGGCTCGTCTCCAAGATCCCATCCACCTTCCTGCGGGATCCGAAGCAAGCCCCCTGTACCAAACTACCAACCACCGAATCGACAGACACACACACACCCAAACAATGCTAATGCGAGCAGCGTGGGAGGTCCGGAGAAAGGAGAGGCGGATGGATCTCACCTGCGATGGCGAGACGGCGGCCTGCGCCGGGGAGGGGGAGGCAGGGGAGTCGGCGAGCAGGCGGGCGAGGCGGTCCGCCACCTTCTCCTTCCACGCCAGCATCGCTCCGCCCTGCTCGCCCTCACCTCACCGTTGCCGTGCCCCCGCGCGCGAGGTGGTGGCGGTGGCGGAGGGGAAGCGAGAGCGCGCGGACGGCGGGCGGGAGAAGGGAAAGGAAAGGAAAGAAGTTTCGGTTGATGGCAAACGCCGCACGCGTGGAAGGTGGAACAGGTTAGGCCGGCCCGGCGCCGGCAGTCGGCACGACCTCACGCCACGCGGTTCACGACACGGCACCGCCACCGCACGGCCACACGCCCACGGCAGTGGGTGGCGGGTCGGTGTAGTCCATGGGACAAGTCACACGTCAAACGGCGGTCAGCACGGTCGGCGATGGATCCATCGAGCGCCGACGACCCCTTTCCTTTTCCAAACAAACATGAAATTTGTAGAGAACACAAACATCTTTAGAAATTTTCCAATCAAATATTTGGGTGTTGTGCCCTTGATTGAGAAAAGTGCAAAACGACTTGATGTCGTGAAGGGAGGCACTATGTCAATGGCGGGAAGGGCTACCTACCTTAATTCAATCATGCCTAAGCAATGCACCTATTTATGAATCATGCCTGAACAATGCACCTATTTACCAAATGTCAGTTTATTTGACCCCAAAAACCACATTACAAAAGATTGACAAGATCAGAAGAAATTTGACCCCAAAACCACATTACAAAAGATTGACAAGATCAGAAGAATGATTCTTCTGGTACCAAAAGAAAATATCACTCGGCGAAATGCACGCCGCCGGCGGCCGCGTAACGGCGCGGCCCCGGGAGACATGGAATTGGCCGCTTACTACGACGACGGTGACGCCCTCGAGGGCGCCACTTTCCCTCGCCGGGCGCCGCTTTTTCGCCCGATCTAAGGTGAAAACCTCAACCCGCCATGGGGCGGCGATGACGTCTTTGGATGACATTTTTCTCGTTGGAGACGTCAGGTGGAAGATCCCTTGATGTGGAAAATCAAGGTGGCGGCTCATCGCACACACTTATGGGGTCTTATCTTTGCCACAGGATCCTTGTCTCCATTGGAGGGCGAGTTTTAGTTGTTTTATTTTTTAAAAAAGTGCACCAAGAGTTTTTGGTGACTTTTTTCTTACTCAGTAACACTATTTTCCGCTTGTAATTTTGTTGGCCTGATGCATCCTGGATGACTGAAGCCGAATATAATTTCCATTATCTAAAAAAAAAAATATCACTCTGAAAAATGGACAAAAATTTGCACAAGTAAGAAGAAAGGTGCTTTGGGGATTAAGGATCTAAGAAAGATCAATATTTGCCTCCTAGCGAAGTGGTGATGGAAATTAGAGGTGGAAAATAGTCTTGGCAAAAAATTATTGAGGCCACAAATACCTAAAATCCAAACCTGTTGAGAATATAACTCATAAAATCGATGATTCATCTCTTTGGCACGATTTACTCGAGCTCTATCTATATGGAAGGAAAATTGTGATAAAAAGTGGAAAGAAAGTTAGATTTTGGGATGATCCATGCCTATATGATAAACCCCTCTCTGAAATTGCTGCAACACTGTTTACCTTTTGTAATAAAAACATTTTGGTAGTACATGCCAAAAAAAGATTTATCAGCCATCACATTCAGGACATGGCTAAACACTGAAAGATGCTAGCAATTTTCAGCTACAAGATAAGAGTGATAAATATCATGGAAAGTTGGAAACAAAGGAACTTTCTCTGTGAAGTCTCTTTATAATATTCTAACTCAACATGATATTACATGAAAATTTGGAAAGTGAAAAATCCACAAAAGATTAAATACTTTATGTGGTTGCTAACTAAGAATGTTGTATTGACCAGAGATAACATGCTCAAAAGAAAATGGAAAGGAAACTCTTGTCAATTATTTGATATTGATGAATCTTGTAATCATTTGTTCTTTACCTATCCTATAGCTATGGTAGTATGGTCTACTATAGCTAAATACATTGGTGCTGATAGCACTCCCACCTCTCTAGCTCAATGTTGGATTTGGTGTGACCATTGACTGCCTTAGTATAAATCTATTCATTGTGGTGGGGGGGGGAGTATGAACCATGGCTGGGCTATTTAGAAAGCTCGCAATAGAGCTCATTTTGATGAAAAACACTCAAAGTCCATTAGAAACTTTAGTCATGCAGCTGCTTTTGATGTGTTTTTGGACAGGATTCCTCCCAGAGATGAGTAGAGATGAGATCATGGAAGGAGTAAATGTTATGTTGAGGATGGTAACATAAATCTTCATTGCTCAGACACAACTGTCGACGACCAACAGGCCCTGGAGAATGCGGGCCACGATGAGGACGCCGATCAGGACAATTGAAGGGACTGTCATCACCTAGACGCAAAAACTTATCTGCATGATTGTGTGATTGTCAGGTTTTGATATGCCTCAACAAACATCTTTAGAATGATAGTTTGGGGTGGTCTTTTTTAATTTCTACCATTTCTTTCTTCTGGCAAAACTCTTGAAGACTCCTATATATTTTTCGTTTCAATGAATGGAAATGGGGCTCGCCCTCGGGTTGAAAAAACAAACATCTTTAGAATTCAACCTCCAATGAGACTAAGGTTGTGTCCTAAAGGCAATTTTACGCTTGTCTAACTTTGAAATTTAATGTCCAATATGCAGAAAACATCCAATATAACACACGGGTACAAT
This sequence comes from Hyparrhenia diplandra, assembly GCA_015847255.1. Classification (NCBI taxonomy): domain Eukaryota; kingdom Viridiplantae; phylum Streptophyta; class Magnoliopsida; order Poales; family Poaceae; genus Hyparrhenia; species Hyparrhenia diplandra. Next base: position 10,698 of record JADLZK010012386.1, on the reverse strand, counting down.
AATGTCTACTTTTATGGTTCGATATTTATAAACCTACCCATCTCCTGCACATCTGGTTGCTCTTCCCAACACAAATAACACACTTTTAGAGGCCATAGAATATCTCTTCTCTCCATCTTTTGTGATGCTTATGTGATTTATGAGAAATCTTGAGTTGAAAGATTTGAGCTTGAGAGAGATGAATCATCCAAGGTGTCTAGTCATTGCTTGGTAAGCTTCCAAATTTGTGGGTGTCCACGGAAAGTTTTGAATTTTTTTTTGATTTCATCTCCGCAAGGAAAGAAATCAAGATTTTGAAAAAACCAAGTTCAATCTTTGGCGTCCTTTTGACGAGGGTAAGTGGTTGAAGGACACTCGTCTTCTTTGGGAGCTCCTCAAAGAGACATAGGATTAAATCAAAACTTCAATAAACAAATAAATCACGTATCTTTTTTGCTTGTTGTTGCATTCTTATTTGCGCCTATATTTGTTCTTGTGCTTGTTGTTGTTTTGGAAGGAATCAAGTTAACTATATCATCAACTTGTAATAACACATAGAATTTATTAAATAGACGCAACCTCTCTTGATTTACATTCTTCCCGTCTCCAAATAGAGGATTTTTTTTGAAATTTTTTCCTTTTTAAAAAAATCAAATTTGTCCGTCGTTTAAAAAAAAATGCACGTGGTATCCTTTTTAGTCGCGCCCGTCTCCGGTGGCGCGATTTTTACACATGTCGAGCCACGCGTAAGGGCGTGACCCGGTCGCACCACGTTGGCGGGCTGGGTTGACCGGCTGATGGCGTGGCATGACGCGGGCCCCGGCACGTTGCGCCAATGCATGCGGCGCGACGGGGAGCTGGGATCCTATAATACTACAGCCCTATCCGGTTTTGGGAAAAAATATCGCATCGAATCTTATAACACTTTTTTTTTGTTTTGTGGTATTTGTTGTCCTATCATAACCTAACTAGGCTCAAAATGTCTCGTCGTGTACATCAAAATTATATAATTAGTTTTTATTTAAGCTGCATTTAGTGCTCCATACATAAAAGTAAAAGATTTAATGTGATAGATGAATAGTGAATTTTGGAGAGAGATTTTGACGCTGCTGCCGGTCGTGCCGTCCAGTGCACTGCGAGGAGTGGCAGCGTGCATGTCTCGAAGGCCCACCAAAGGTGGAAAAACAATAGCCTGTGAGATTCCAAAATTCTCTCTTCAAAATTAACATATCACATCAAATCTTTTGTTTAATGCATGAAATACTAAATATAGATAAATATAAAAACTAATTATATAGTTTTGATGTACACGACGCAGACAAATCTGTTGAGCCTAATTAGGTTATGATAACAACAATTACCATAAACAAACAAAAAGTCCGGAGGGCCAAGATCCAACGCGACATTTTTTCACAACTTCCATGATCTAAACACATCCGTATTAAAAGCTGTTGCACATGCCTGCGAGGAGTGGCAGCATGCATGCCTCAGAAGGCCCACCAAAGGTGGAAAAACAATAGCACCTTAAGATTTCAAAATTCTCTCCAAAATTCACTATTCACCTATCAATTAAATCTTTTACCTCATGCATGGAGCACTAAATGTAGTTAAATAAAAAAACTAATTATATAGTTTTGATGTACACGACAAGATAAATCTTTTAAGCCTAGTTAGGTTATGGTAGGACAACAAATACCACAAACAAACAAAAAGTGTTATAATGTCGATGCAACATTTTTTTTCCAAAAGTTGGATAGGACTTTGTAGTATTGTTTGCATGGGATCCCAGCTCCCCGTCGGCGCGACGTGCGGGGCCAGCGTCATGCCACGCCCGAAAGCGGTCAACCCAGCCCGCCAACGTGGCTGCACCGGTCGTGCCACATGCGGTGGCGCGACATGTGTAAAAAAATACGCCACCGTAGAGATGGCGACCAAAAAGGGGATACCCCGCGCAAATTTTTTTCAAACTACGGACAGATTTGAATTTTTTTTTTTTTTTTTTTTTTTTTAAAAAGGCAAAATTTCACAAAAATCCCCAAATAGAAGGCCTCGTATTGAGACCAGATCTATGAATAGACCAAAATTAAGTGTAGACTAGAACGTTGTCCATGTGATGGTGTTTTTTTTTTTTTTTTGCATGTTTTATAAACTTTAGGTCATTTTAGCTCTGTTGTAGATCAAGTTGTTTTAACTACGATCATACTTATGAAAAATGCATAGCACCAAATAAATTAATCTTATTGAATCACTTGTTAAGGGATTGTTGTGATACAACATCTAATTGGTAGGTACCTAGCTAACAATTAGTTAAAATTAATCATAGTGCATCCCTACAGAAGGAGTAATAGGTGCCTTGTTTTCTATTTAAGGCTTGAGCTAGTTGGTAATTGACCAGGTAGCTTAATTTGAGCTCATTCTTAACCCAACTAGTAACTAGCCGTAGCTCATCTACATATATACTCCCTCCGTCCCACGGAGTTAAATCGTTTTGACTTTTAAATTTCATGTTTGACCATCCGTCTTATTCAAAATATTTATGCAAATCATAAAATAAATTAATCAATATTCAAGTATCTTCATCAATAAAATAAGTCGTAACAAAATGAATTATATTTGTGCAAAATTTTTGAATAAGGCACGTAAGATCGAATAAGATGGCACGGAATCAGGGGTGACAAAACTCGATTGGGACGGAGGGAGTATCTTCTGATGAAGTTTAGTTTCTAGAATTCTAGCATGACACAGTTGCCCCCCTCCCCCTCTCTGTTTTACCAGGACGTCACAGACAGCGAGTCGGTGACGCAAGCACGTACATACTTGAGCAACAGCAGATTGTTGTAAACAAAACCAAGGAGCAGCCTACTACGTATTCTTTTTTTTTTTAAAACAGTGAAGACCCTTCTCCGTACAACTGCTGCTGATGCCCTCAAAGTTGCCGCTGCAATATGCTGCTGCGTGCCGAAAGGAGCAGAGACGGCTACTGGATGGCGTTTTAAAACCCAACTCCGACTCCTCCGAGCCTGAATGGAATACCTTATCCCCTCTTCCCTCTCATCACAAATTAAAGGGTCCTTTAGGTCGGTCGTGTAGCTGATTTGGAGCCGCCTCTGTTGCTGGCCGCTGCAGCCTGCAGCGGCAGGATGTGTAGTGGGACGGTTCAACCGAAGCGCATGTAGTGCAGGCCAGATCAGATTTTTTTTTTTTTTTTTTTTTTTTTTAAACAACGGCCAGCACTTGTTTCCTTGTCTTATTACGTAAATTAACCATGCATGATTGCGAAATGCTTATATATAAATGCTTGTCTTGTCTGATGTAACACAACGTGACATTTGTGACGAATGCTGAAGGTGAGCAACTGATCGAAACATGGTTTGAATCCAAACGTTGCCCACACACTGATGCCATGCGTCGGTCAGCAGAACGCACTGCACTGAAGGATGCAGGCATGCGTGTAAAAAGCTAAGGAAAGCAACCCATCACTAGATCTGTTGCAAAGCTTGCGCATGTGGAATTCATACACTCAGCTCGTGCAGCTGCAGGCTAAACAGGACTGCTCGAGATTAGGTTGCTCTCGCTTCCGAAAATGGGAGACAGAAGGAGTGATGAAGAGCACGTTTGCAAGCCTGACATGTGCAAATGGTTCGGTTGGTTGGCACACTAGGCATGTTCTGAAATCTTCTAATCTAACACCCATCACGTGCAGTTGCAGTCTCGTGCATCGATCCACGGTGATACTATCAAACAATGGACAGACAGCAGGCTGATGATACGCCGTTGAACACACCTTCCAATGCAATTAAGGACCAGGAGTAAGTAAATGATTCAACTAGTTTGTACAATACTGTATATATATCAATATATGCATGACATTTGATGCTTGGAATTACAGGCATATCGATCATTCAATATTTATATGAAGAGACGACTAAATTGCCCTCACTGTTACATGCATATACACATGTTGTGTATCCTGATCGTGCGTGTAACTTATCGTTGTGCTGTCAGACACCACACACTTTGCTAAGCTAACATATGCGCATAATTACGGGATAGTAATACATGGTGTGAAAGATGACAGTGCTCAACTATGTATGTGTCCTGCTGATGAAGGTCTGAAAGCATGCACTCGGTTCAGTTAAGATGGTTGTCGTCCTGAAGGCTGTACTTGACTTCAGGCAGCGCCTGCAGAACGGCAGGATGCTCTGTCCAACAAACAAATTAGCACAAGAGTTAGTATATATACATTTCAAATGTCGAGGCACTGTTTGCAAACTGTGCAAATTAATCAATTAATTACATAATTTTGTAGAAACGCAAGAAACGGATTCAGAACAATGTTATCAATTCTGTTGTTTGCATGGTTCTTTACCTTTTCACTTTGACAGACTTGAGGATTTGGAAACAGAAAGTAATTAAAAAGCTTATCTTGTTTGTGTGACAAGAAAAGCCCAAAAGGAAAACATAAACCGTCAAGGAAGATTTTCACTTTACTACAAAGTGAAAAGTGACAATGTTCAACGTTAAAGCTACGGTACCAAATAACAAATAACCATATATATAAATCATCAATAACTTTTAAATTGTTGACCATGTTTATATTACATAAATATTTTTATAATAACAAGAGGTATATACTGAAGAAAACGACCTAGATGTATACTGAAGAAGCCTAGATGTGCACAGCAAAGTTGAAATCTACTGGAGAAGCACGCGTCGCATTGACCTCGGAATTGCCAAGATGAGGAGGATTCCCTACACTCCTTTGACTAAAACTCTGTCAACTGGATTAATTTTTTGAATAAATGCAACCATCAGACGAAGATTCTGTTGCAATAACCAAGCCGGGGCGGCCGGCCGGCGCCATTTTTTTTGCACAACAAATCAGGCAAGGATCGCAAAAACAAAGTAAAAATAGCATCGGGGAATCGTTAAAACAAATGGAGCTCACTTTTCAACGCGGCGAGCTGCGGCTGCGTGAGCTTGGCGGCGAACCCGCTGGCGACGTTCTTGTAGCTGTAGATCAGCGCCTGCTTGGCTTTCTCCTCGCTTCCAATTCATTCCATGGCAACGACAGAGAAATCAGATCCTCCCTCCAATCAAGAAGACAAGCAAAGAAATGCTTGAATGGCCTGCAGGTGCCGGTGCCATGCCATGGCATGCATGCGTACCTGCCGAGCGCGGTGGCGAGGATGCCAATATGGTATGCCTTGTAGTTGGCGCCCTGGGCGGGGGCTTTCACCATCACCACGTACACGCTCGCGGCGGCCGGGCCGCCTGGCTTGCTCTTGCTGCCGGTGCCGGCGGTATTGGCAAGGGACACAGCGGCGGAGGAGAGGAGCAGTAGTAGCAGGAACGAGGACATGGCGGCGCAAGGGCGCATCGTCGTCGTCATGGCACGCCGGCGAAGGGGCACAAAATGAGACGAAGAACAGGGGGGTACCGTACGTGCGTGTGCAGTGGAAATGAACGACGCTCTGCTCTGGTTTCTTGGTGTATGGCGGGAAGCTTAGGGGGGGAGCGATGGAGCCGGTGGCCGCCTATATAACCGCGGCGCCTTGTTCGGGTGCCTACTATGCCCAAAATAGCGCCACAAATGCATCATAATTTCTTCTTATAATAAAATAAAAGAGGGAAATTTGCTAATATAATAACTGATATATAGTCTTATTCCTTTGAATTTGAAGCTGCAAAATTTTTTAGGGTGTCTTGCCACTCATCAATGCCTCAGTGATAATAATTCTAGTAGATGGTGTCGATCTGCATAGTTTTGAATTGTGTTTCTCATGGAACTACCGATGCCTAAATCTTTTAACACGTTTGATAATCGATTCAATTACAATGGCAGTCTCCCAAACCCCAAATCCTGGTCCTAAACACACTCATAATGCTGACTCTATCAAAGAGTCTACGACTATTTATTACCTCAAGGTATCCTAGACTTGAAAGACTTAGAATCTTTATTTTCTCCCTCTCTTCCATAAATCTACTGCCACATCAACAAATTACAATATAATTGCTTTGCTCACCGGGTGTTATTAATGGTCGGGATAGGGATAGGATCATAGGATCATTCTAGAAAGGTCGTCAGAGTTTAAGATGCAATCTTACTAGAGTTTTTTTCTCTTCTCACTCAATACATAGGGTGACAGAAGCAGGTTAGCGCTTGATGACAGGACTGATTTTATAACTGTATTTCTCCTAGTGCGTCATTCTTGACGCATCATTGTCTTCTTTAACTTTTCTCGTCTTATATATAAAAGAAAAAATCTTTTACATATTCAAGAAAAAAATAGTAAAAAAGAAATTGGGGCACGACATATATAAAAGGAACTATTTATATTGCACACGCGTGAGCAAAGCAAACCTTTGTTCGGTGAGTGAGATAAAGATATATACTCCACCGACCACCGTACCTCCACTACACTAGTACACACTTGAAAGAAATATCATATCCACATCACGTATCATCAGGCCATATATCCATCCGACTACTGCGTGCCAAACTTCAGTTAAGCCATGACGTCTCCCACACAAAATTATTGGAAAATTTCACCATTCCATGCGTCTTCCTAGATGCATAGACCGAAAACCTATTTTTCCTCTTGTGCACGGCCAACCCGAGAAAGATGAGCTGCTTCACACGTACACGTAGTACGTGCACATAGTTCGGCGCGCGCATGTGCCGTGACAATGCAAGTACAAGATGATGCACTTCATGTACCATTTTCCAAGAAAATGAAGTGTCATGATTTGGCACGGTCACAAACGTGCCGAGTTCCTGTCAATGAAGATGAAGATATAAAATACAGCACATGGACTCTTGCACCAAATGGGTGTAGACTGTAGAGAGCAAGATAAGATTCATCATTTATAGGTCGCCTCTCGATTGCCATGCACAGTTCAACATAGACTTTACAGCCTCGAGAATACTACTACGTATACTTGGTATCTTTTGGGAAGACTGCACAGCAGGACCAGTAGTGTAATGAAGGAGCTTTTTATACACACTCTTTTGTAAACATGTATGATGAAGTCTCTTTTGTAAAAAAGAAACATGTATGATGAAGTCCAAAGGTGTTTCTTGTTCACAGTTTTTTTTTCGCGATAACGCCGTGGCGTATTTTTCATTAAGCAGGAAAGAGTTGTGATACAACCAGAGGGGGATGACGGTAGTCGAAAGATTACCGAACCCCCGAACACCCAAAGCTAGACATAGGACTACATTTTAAAACAACTTGCGACTAGAGGAAGAGCGGCAGAAACTAAACGGTCAGCCGAGAAGTCCTAGCAATGACGACGCCCTTCTGAACCCCGCAGCACACCAGTCCTCAATCTCCTCCTGAATCTGTAGAGCAAGCTGCAAGGGCGTCTTGGTCTGGGGCGTTGAAGATTCGAGCATTCCTTTCTTTCCACATTACCCATCCGACGGCAAAGAAAGAAGGAGTCAAATCCCCTCGCCGTAGCGCCTTTGGGACCAATTTCCTCGTCGCGAATCCACCACTCCATGGAATTTCCTTCTTCCGGCACAATAAGGTCGCGGAGGTGTAATCTGTGCAAGCAAATATGCCATACCTCCACCGGCTGCAGCCTAGAATGATATGATCCATGGTTTGGGGCGCCTAGTCACACATGATGCGGCTATCCGACTCTTGTAACCCATGGCGAAACCTTCGCTCTGCGATCCAAAGATCTTCCATGCATAACTAGCCAAAAGAAGAAACGGACCTTTGGCGGTGCAGAAGTCTTCCAGATCTCTTTCGCACCTAGAGGCACCGAGGCACCGAAGAACATGGCACCGTAAGCTAACTCAGCGGGTAGGTGTGGTCCCGAGTAAACTTCCAATGGAAGGTGTCCGGAGAATCACGAGTTCCACCTGGTCGAGACGGTCACAAAGAGTGCACACATCCCGCGGACCGCCATGGTGGCTGGCCCGAGATGTGAGTGACCCAAGCATCACCCACGGCGCCTCGCCCACCGTGATCATCCGCTTCCTCCTCGGAACAGCTGCATAAACCGCCGGCGCAATCACCTTGATGCTCTCTCCTTGGATCCAATTATCAGTCCAAAAATATGTGGACCGGCCATTCCCCAAAATGATGCGTGTTGCGGCTTTGAACAGAGCTAAAGAAGCTGCATCCCTCGGCGGTGGGTGCGTTCCCGGCTAGTCGGTCTCTCCACAACCACCGCGAGCCTCAACGCAATGCCGGCCTTCCCGAGGTCCGCTATGCCCAATCCGCCAAGATCTTTCGAACGTGAGCAAGTCAACCAAGCAACCTTGCAACGGCCACCTGCAACGAAAAACCCGGCCCCGATGAAACCCCGCTGAGAGCTTGTCGATTGCCTCAATTGCCCATGCCGAGATGCTCAAAGCAATGGCGTGTGCGGAATGGAGGATAGAGTGGCTTGGGCGAGTGCCGTTAGTCCAATCACATTCAAAGATACTTCCTTTCCGGCCGGTATGCGAGCTACGCCACCTTGTCAATCAAAGGTTGTTCTTCCAAGCGTCGAAGCCCGTGTGCGGACGGTTGAAATCTCATGTTTGGTTTTGAAAATTGATGACACACTTGTGGACTAATCCTTTGCTCTAAGTGATGACTTGAGATAGGATTAGAAGGATGACTAGGAGCATGATGATCATGAGCGGGGACAATGGTGGTGAACATGATGGATTGTCAAGCTCGGTCATTGGCTTGAGAGGAACCCGGAGATCAAGGCAAAGGTATCTTGATAGGGTTTTTCCTTTTAGTGATCAAGACACGATAGAGCGTGTGATCACATTATAGGATAGATAGCCGACTATCAAGAGGGAATGCCGCGACAATCCTTTGGTGAAGTGCTTCTAGGTCCAATTGACTTGCATTTGCATTTAGGACAATGAGAGCACTAACCCGATCTTGCCTAACTTATCGACGTGCTAACATTGGTGATAACGTGGTCATCTTGACGTGTTGGCAACCCTTGGCAAGAGGCGAAAGCAAGGTTGAAGCAAAGAGCAAAGAAAAAGATGAAGACTTCTTTGGTTTCGGGGTGACCTGACGGCGGGAAAAGTGACCGGGGCGCCTGCCTTGCCGGTTAACCCGTGGTCGGTCCGGTCGAGAATTCCGAGAGCATGTTTTCCATTTTTCGGGCGAGATTCGACCGGACGCATGACCGAACATGGACCGGGAAGCGGCAACGGGACGCATGAAGATTCTTTGTCGGCCGTGGACCCGATGCTTGTCGGTTGTGACCGGAAGCATCGGCCGGGGCGCTTGACGACCCCAATTTCCGGTTCGGTCGGTCGCGTCGATCACCCCGCGAGAAAGCAAATTTTTAGAGCAACGGCTCTATTTCGAGGGGAGCTCTATATATACTTGGATGGGCGGTTCATTGAGCTCTCTCTTGCACATTTGAAGCTTCCAACTTGCTATTGAGCTTGTGAGACTCCTCTCCACTCATCTCCTCATCACTAACTCGGATTGTTGGTGAGATTGAGAGTGATAGAAGTGCATTGCATCATCGGTTGCATCTAGAGGCACTTCATCCTTGGAGAAGCCGCGGGATTCTTGTTTTCTTGGGAATTTGCCCTGTTCCCTAGCGGCTTGGAGAAAGAGGCGTGTTGAGCTCAAGTGGAGCTTGTTTGAGGCCACACCGGTGGTGATTGTGAGGGGTCGTTCCTTACCCCGCGGGAGATTCACGAAAGGAGCACTAGTGGATTGCTCGTGGCTTGTTGGACCCTCTCTTGTGATCGTTTGCTTGAGCTCCCATAGGGGATTTGGCACCGGCCATTAAGCCTAGCATACGTCAAGTGAGTGTGTCGCCACAACGGGGGACTTAGCGTCTTAGGCAAGCACGTGAACCTCGGTGAAAAATCATCGTGTCATTTGTTCTTGCTTTCGTTGGAGATTTCTCATTGAACACGGTGATTGGCATCATCCTCTACACTCCTTGGTGGTATTGTATCCTAGCTCCTTTGCATTACTTTTGCTAGTATACTTGTGTAGCTTAGTATCTCTTGCTAGTCTTGTTTAGCTCCTAATGGTAATTCTAGTTAGTATATCTTGTTCACCTAGGAGTAAATTAGAGACATAGGCTTTTGTGTGGATTAGAGACAATAGAATTGAATTGTGGCTTGCATAGCTAGAGTGTAGCATAAACTTATTTAGCTTAAGCCATCTTATTGTCTAATCCATTTGTTTAGTGTTGTTGCAAAAAATTTTAATAGGCTATTCACCCCCCCCTCTAGCCATTAGGACCTTTCAAGTGGTATCAGAGCCGAGGCATAATTTTTAGAAGGCTTAACATCCTACGGTAACAAAATGGCAATGACTTTTCATGTCAACAACACCAAGAAGGCGCCACCTTTCGATGGCACCAACTTTGCCTATTGGAAGGTGAAGATGACCGCACACCTCAAGTCAATCAATAGAGAAGTGTGGGTTGTGACCGAGAACAAGTTCGAGGTGGCAAAACCAAATGAGCCAACCGCGGCCGAAGAGAAGAAGTTATATGCCAATGATGTGGCCGTGAGTGCTTTTCATGAGTGAAAGGATTGAGATGCCCAAGAGGGGGGTGAATTGGGCTAATCTAAAATTTTAACTTAATTAAACAACCTACTAGCCCATATTCACCCTTTTGTGCCTAAGTGTGTTTCTAACAACTACCGCACAAAGTTTTGCACCCTAGGTTCCAATCCTACTCTAGCATGGCAATTCTAAGAATGTAAAGACATGAAATAGA